>JAZHYW010033408.1:0-29492 GCA_037355805.1 Ixodes ricinus
CTCTCTCCAACAGCTGCGCGTTACTCTCTCCGCTCGCTCTCTCTACCAGCTGCGTGCACTGCGCGTGCGTTCGCTTCTCCTCGCATGCGCGCGCACGCGCAACTCTCCTCCTCTAGTTTCCTATCCTTCAAGTGTGAAAAAAAATAAACGGCGAGCGTTCCAAGTTTCTCTGCCACGAGCCGCGACGAAGGCTAGCGTAGGGGGTTACGCTAGGGCAGTCGGTGGCGCCATCTCTCGACGTCAGCACGCAACTGACTCTTTCCTCGGAAACAACACGATGCTCCGCATCACCCCATGGTTCCCCTCCGGAAGATGGTGTAATTTTTTACTTTCGGCGGTCGCGTCTCGTAGCGATCTGGCAGGCTTTGTCAGTATAGAGGCGGCTGTGATCTCACTAAGCGTTCGGCGCATGCGTGACGCCGCCATCAACGTTACTGCAGCAAGCTCAGTTTCACAGCTCCGCCTGCGACGTGGGTTCAGCGGCGGTAACGAGTAGCAGCGCTGCAGTCGAGTCTTGCTTCCGGATTGTCTAGCGCGTCAAGTTTGAATAGCAATACTTGAGCTTGGGCGAGTTGGTAGTTTATACTAGCACTTCACAGCGCAAGGAAACAGACGCACAAAAGAATACATTTCAAACACTCAAAGAACGAACACTCACAACGCGCTGAGTCTGATCTCTGTGGTGCATTAAACTTCATCTTCATCATCTTTTTTTTTGCTATTATACACATGAAAGTAAAAAAAGGAAGAAAAGAAAAAGAGATGGAAGCTCTCAACGCAGTGGTAGCCGTTGGTGGTAGCAGACAACGCGCGAGACAGGGAATCAAGATCCGACTGCAGCGCCGCTGGTTCTCGTGACCGCCACCTGGGCCACTCACCCCTGCAGGCGAGTATAGGGAGCTGCGAAACTGAGCTTGCTCCAGTAACTTTGGCCGCCATAACTTTAGTTCACAGGAGTACAGTGTTAATATTAATAATAATATTTATTTTGGTTCAGGAGAACCGCGGCGCCGCAAAAAGGCAAGTGGCCCATACCATGAAGGCCTGCGGCGCCGCATCTAATGACGATGGGATGAGATTGTGTGCAGATGACAGAGAGGTGCTGACGATGTTGAAATGGAGCTTGTGGGCGAGGGTGGCGGAATGATGTTACGGGTGGTCTGGGTCCAATGATGTTTAGTGAGTCGCTCGCTGGGACGTTCCAGAGATTGTAGGGGCAAGAGCGGCTCCCGCTTACAATGGGTCGCGTGAAGACGGTCGACGTAGATGGCCACAAGTTGTGCTGGAGTTCCGGGCCCTGGGGAAATTGGTGGCAGATGACAGATGCGCGATGAGCGAAGAAGAAGGCAAGGCTAAGGCGGTACGTCTCTTCCGAACGATGCACCAGAGCACTTATCTTTGTGGTGTAGTGGTGAGGAGTCTTCAGCAGTTCCGTTGCCGTCTCGGTCATGAATGCAAGGAAAAGACGGACACACACTGCTTCGCGCCGGGATGGGAGTCCGGCTACCCGGACAAGGGCAGCCGGAGCACCAGCGATCGTAAGCGGTCGAGGTTTCGTGCGCCAAAAAATGAGTCGCCCAGGCTACAGTGGGAACAAAATCTTAAAAAGAGAAGAAAAACGCCTTGCCAAGACATCAGCGGTGTACGAACGAGATTTTGAACCGCGCCTTATCTTTCGGGACAATGTGCACATCGTCAATGGCGAAAGGTTATGATTCAACGCCGCAATATTGCCGCGAGCGCAGCTGACCAAGCAGGCAGCGCGCTCGTGGCCTAACGGTTATCGCGCGTGCCTTCCACGCCGAAAGCTAGGGTTCGATTCCTGGCCGCGCTTACACATTTTTGTTGACGGTATAATGTGATGTTCTAGTAAATTCGAGAGCCGCCTTGCTAATTCGAGGTTAGAATGTTCTACGCACCGAACCTTCTACGCCGAATGTTCCGGAAGCCCACGCGTGTACAAAAGGGGCTCCGCCTGGCAATCCGAGTCAGTTTTCGCCCCAGCGTTCGACTCTGCTCTTTCGCCGACTCCGACGCCCGCGACGCTCTGCTGTTATCTTTCTGTTTCCTTTTTTCTTTTTGGGCACAAGTTCGCCCCCATTAAACGTTTCAGTTTTCCAGTTATTCTTTTGTTTCCTCGCCTGTCCATTCGTGACATTTTGGTGGAGGTGCGGGGTAACGCATGCCCCTGCCGCGTACCCCTCCGAGTTCCCGCAGTGCAAGTCCGATCACAAGCTCCCAAGAACCCAACGAAGACCTGACCGAGCTCCGATCAAGTCGCCGGAACCTTGGCCTACCCCCGGAGTTAGGACCCTTGCCACCTAGGACCAGGGAAACAAGGACGACGACGATGGCCAACCAGTCGGAGACCCCGGCCGCTTCTGCCGTCGTATACCTGCCCGTCGCACCCCGGACTCCGACGCCTTTCCACGGGGAGATCCACGAGGACGTTGAAGATTGGCTTCAACATTACGAACGAGTGGCCCGCCATAACCGATGGACACCGGAGCAGTGCCTTCAGAACGTCTACTTCGCTCTGGAAGGCACGGCACGCACCTGGTTTGAGAACCACGAAGCGTCCATTTCGTCGTGGGAAGAATTCGAGGCCGAGCTGCGACGCACCTTTGCCAACCAGCACCGACGACAGCGTGCCGAAGAACGCCTGCGAGCGAGAACCCAAGGGCCGACCGAGAGCGTCACAAGCTTTGTCGAAGACGTTCTCCACCTGATGAATCGCGCCGACCCAACCGCTCCCGAAGACAAAAAGCTGCGTGTCTTGATGCGCGGCGTGAAGGAAAACATCTTCGGTGGCCTTGTGCGGAGCCCACCTACCACCGTCGAAGGTTTCATCACTGAGGCCACGAACATCGAGCGTGCTCTGCAAGCCCGGGCCAGCCACTACCAGAGACTACCCGGCGTCAGCGCGGTTTCGCAATCCGCTTGCGACCTTGCCCACGACACCCCGGGCATTCGTGAAATTATCCGTGACATCGTCCGGGAGGAGCTTAAGAAGCTTCTGCCGACTGCTGAGCGCCCGGCCTCAATCTCCATTGCCGAGGTTGTTCGGGACGAGGTTCAGCGAGCGTTCCTGCCGGATACCCCTGTCACCGTGGCCGCAGCCAATGAGCCGACGCTGAGCTACGCCGCCATGGCCCGACGCCCGCCGCAAGCTCCCCGCCAAGCCACGGCGGCGCCCCGAAGAGACGCCCCAACGCCGCAGTACGCCCGACGAATGGAAGATCAGGCGCACGTTCGCCCAGAGCAACCGGCGCCGAGGAAGACAGATGTCTGGAGGACGGCTGACCGACGCCCGCTGTGTTACCACTGCGGCGAAGCTGACCATGTTTACCGCCGATGCCCATACCGACGACTCGGGCTGCGCGGGTTCCACCCGAACGACCCGCGCCCCCGTTATGGTGAACGCCCTCGGGAGATCGACGAGTACCTGCGACGACCTCAGTCCCCCGAGCCTGCGTACCGCCGAGTGTCCCGGTCGCCGTCGCCACGACGTCCAGCTTCGCCGATCCACCGATCCCGACGTGAAAGCCTGTCACCCCTCACTCCTCGCCGGGGAAACTAGGCGCGGCAACCCCTGGAGGTGGAGTTGCCGAAGACGACCGACGCCAAGATCCTCCACGAACGTCGGAGGGCCCCCACTCAAACGCCACCAGAGACCGAAACGACGCTCCTGCAACGGTGAAGAATAACCTAAACATCGTTATCGACGGTCATGACGCGTCGGCTCTCGTCGACACCGGAGCAGACTACTCCGTCCTGAGTGGGAGGCTCTCCCAACGCCTTCGGAAAGTGACGACGCCGTGGGATGGCCCACAGATACGCACCGCCGGGGGACATCTCATCACGCCAGTCGGAAGATGCACTGCTCGTGTCGAGATTCACGGCGAGACGTGTCCGGTAAAGTTCGTCGTTCTACGGGACTGTGCGAGGGACGTCATACTCGGAATGGACTTCTTGTGCGAGTATAGCGCCGTCATCGACCTGGAAGCCAACGAGTTAAGGTTGCGGAAACCTGTCGTAATGCCCGAGGATCAGAAAACTTTGGCAGCCACGACAGCTACAGTCCGTGTACTCTCCGACCACGTGAACTTGCCACCACGCTCGAGTGTACTTGTGCCTGTCGCGACCGAAAAAGGCATCTGCGGAGAAGCTTTGGTGGAGGGTAGCGTCCAACTGCTCCTAGAGAGAGGGATCGGCGTCGCAAGAGGCATCGCGGAGCTCCAAGACGGACACACTGTCGCACTGGTAACGAACTTCCGACAGGAGGCCCAGCACCTTACGAAAGGCACCGCCGTGGGTCACGCCGAGGAACTCCCGGACTCAGCCGCAGTCGCCGGAATATCAGAAGACCTCTCTTCGTGGCCACCCAAGACAACGCCGCCTTCGCAGTTTGACATCGACCCAACCCTGCCTACTCCACAACGACGACAACTCAGTGACCTTCTCGCCGAGTTCACTGAGTGCTTCTCCACGTCGTCAAAGGTGCGCCAAACGACCGTTGCGAAACACCGAATTGTCACTGAAGACAACGCGCTTCCTGTTCATCGGTCGCCGTACCGTGTCTCTGTGAAAGAGAGAGAAGTCATCCAGAAGCAGGTCCAAGAAATGCTGGATGACGACATTGTCCAGCCCTCAAGCAGCCCGTGGGCTTCACCGGTAGTCCTTGTGAAAAAGAAGGACGGGACTCTTCGGTTCTGCGTGGACTATCGTCGGCTGAACGCCGTAACAAAAAAGGACGTCTACCCGCTGCCCCGCATCGACGACACTTTGGACCGGCTGCGCCATGCCCGATACTTTTCGTCGATGGACCTGAAGAGCGGGTACTGGCAGATCGAGGTCGACGAACGAGATCGTGAGAAGACTGCTTTTGTCACGCCGGACGGACTCTACGAGTTTAAAGTGATGCCGTTTGGACTGTGCACAGCACCAGCGACCTTCCAGCGCGTAATGGATACCGTCCTTTCAGGCTTGAAATGGCAAAGCTGTCTCGTCTACCTCGACGACGTCGTGGTATTCGCAAGGGACTTTGAAGAGCACCTGAGACGTCTGCGAGCCGTGCTACAGGCTATCCAGAATGCTGGACTTACACTCAAGCCGTCAAAATGTCAGTTCGCTTACGGCGAGCTCAAATTCCTGGGCCATGTCGTGAGTGCTCAGGGTGTAAGCCCTGACCCGGCAAAGACATCCGCTGTTGCCGCATTTCCAAAGCCATCAGACAAGAAAGCCGTTCGAAGATTTCTTGGGCTCTGCGCTTACTACAGACGTTTCGTTCGCGATTTTGCCAAGATTTCTGCACCGCTCACGAATCTAACGAAGGACAACGTGAACTTCCAGTGGGGAGAGGAGCAAGAACAAGCGTTCAACGAACTGAAAGAAAGACTCCAGTCGCCCCCTATCCTCGGGCACTTCGACCCATCAGCGGAAACGGAAGTTCACACTGACGCCAGCAACGCCGGACTCGGCGCAGTACTCGTCCAAAGACAAGACGGAGCAGAGAGGGTGATCGCTTACGCAAGCCGGGCACTGTCTAAGGCAGAGCGAAACTACTCAACGACCGACAAGGAATGTCTTGCTGTCGTCTGGGCGCTAACCAAGTTCCGCCCGTACCTGTATGGGATTCCGTTCCGCGTTGTCACGGACCACCACGCTCTCTGTTGGCTCGCCAACCTAAAGGACCCGTCAGGACGCCTCGCTCGCTGGAGTCTCCGACTTCAAGAATTCGACGTAACAATTGTGCATAAGTCTGGCCGCAAGCATAACGACGCCGACTGTCTGTCTAGGGCCCCAGTCGAACCCCCTTCTGACAGCACCGACGACGACGATGACGACCGTTTTCTCGGCGCAGTTACAGATACCGACATGGGAGCACTCCAACGAGACGACCCGGAACTCCGCGCGGTGATCGACCACCTCGAGGGTCAAGGAAGTTCAGTCCCGCGAGTCTTGGCCCGAGACATGTCAAGCTTCGTTCTGCGGCGAGGCGTGCTTTTCAAGAAGAACTTCGGAACCAGTAACTCTGACTGGCTGCTGGTGGTTCCTGCTGGCCTTCGAGAAGAAATCTTTCAAGCATGCCACGACGACCCGACGGCTGGACACCTCGGCTACAGCAGGACGCTAGCCCGGATTCGTGACAAGTACTACTGGCCGAGACTCCCGAAGACCGTCCATCTGTACACACGGTCCTGCCATGAGTGCCAGCGACGTAAAAAGCCTCCGACGAAGCCAGCGGGACTTCTGCAGCCGATAGTTGCCCCGACTACGCCCTTCCAGCAGGTTGGAATGGATTTACTTGGGCCGTTCCCAACATCAACGCAAGGAAACCGGTGGATTATCGTGGCGACCGATTATCTTACACGATACGCCGAGACGAAAGCCCTTCCATCGGGAACAGCGGTTGAAGTCGCAAAGTTTTTCGTCGAGTCCATCCTCCTTCGACACGGCGCACCTGAAGTGCTGATCACAGATCGAGGGTCATCTTTCCTGGCACAGCTGACTCAAGAGGTACTTCGGCTCAGTCACACCAGCCATCGACGAACCACCGCTTATCACCCGCAGACCAACGGGCTAACAGAGCGGCTCAATAAGACCATCGCCGACATGATCTCCATGTACGTCGACGTGGAGCACAAGACGTGGGACGAGGTGTTACCGTACGTTACATTTGCGTACAACACAGCGGTACAAGAAACCACAGGAATGACGCCGTTCCAACTGGTACATGGCCGGACGGTTACCACAATGCTGGACGCCATGCTGCCTCACGTGCCAACCGACGATGGCAACGACGACGCTCAACTGATCTCTCAACGCGCGGAGGAAGCTCGTCAGCTGGCAAGAATCAAGATTCAAGAGCAACAGCGAGTCGACGCACGCCGGTATAACCTTCGTCGTCGGGACGTCCACTTCCAACCCGGAGACAGGGTGTGGGTGTGGACACCGATCCGCCGCCGTGGTCTCAGCGAGAAACTCCTAAAGCGCTACTTCGGACCCTACAAAGTACTTCGTCGACTCGGGGACCTGAACTACGAGGTGATGCCTGACGGAACACGGACTTCATCACGCCGCCCTCCACGACCGGAAGTCGTCCACGTCGTGCGCCTGAAACCGTTCTACGCTCGATAGGACTGTGGACATTATGTGTCTCAAATGACTCCTTAGTTTGCCGTTATTTTTGTTTGCTTTGTTTCGTTTTGTGTTGCATCGGGGCGATGCACTTTTTAAAGGGGGAGTAATGCCGCGAGCGCAGCTGACCAAGCAGGCAGCGCGCTCGTGGCCTAACGGTTATCGCGCGTGCCTTCCACGCAGAAAGCTAGGGTTCGATTCCTGGCCGCGCTTACACATTTTTGTTGACGGTGTAATGTGATGTTCTAGTAAATTCGAGAGCCGCCTTGCTAATTCGAGGTTAGAATGTTCTACGCACCGAACCTTCTACGCCGAATGTTCCGGAAGCCCACGCGTGTACAAAAGGGGCTCCGCCTGGCAATCCGAGTCAGTTTTCGCCCCAGCGTTCGACTCTGCTCTTTCGCCGACTCCGACGCCCGCGACGCTCTGCTGTTATCTTTCTGTTTCCTTTTTTCTTTTTGGGCACAAGTTCGCCCCCATTAAACGTTTCAGTTTTCCAGTTATTCTTTTGTTTCCTCGCCTGTCCATTCGTGACAATATATTAGGATTTTCCCGCAGTCTTTTTCCGTAGTGTGTTGCTGTGTATCTGTCATGTGCTTGCTGTGTATGTCGATGAAGTGCCTTACCACTTTTGAGAGCTCATAAACCGGTCTGTGGAGAATAAATTGTATTTTTGTTCATATTCAGGGTTGTTGAAGTTTGTGTTCATATTTTATTTTAATGCTTCAAGTACTCCGTATCGAGATATTTTTTTCTTCGCAGACTGCCTTCCACAAAATACAATTTGCTTTATGTTCGCAAGTTGCAGTGGCACCTTGGCGGTTCGTTCCCAAACGCGCTTGGCCTCGCACCTAACACAATGCTGGTCTCCGCATCAGCAACACGATGACAAAAAAAATACACCAATTTATTGTTCTGCTTACCATTAAAAAATTGCAAGGTTTATTGAGATTTGTTTGTCTATTTTTTCTTCTTATATCAGCATCGCGTGGTTTCTTTCGCAGCTATTAAGCGTGCAGCCCAAGTGATAGCGTTGTTCAAATACCTGTCAGTACTGAAAAGGAGTGGTGGAGTGGGGGAGGGGGAGTCGATATTAGTCAAATAATCTCCCCCAAAACACTTGAATATTGAAAGTAGAGGATAGCACACTCTCTAGAGGCATTCGTCCAAAGGAAGACCTACAATATTTCACATTAGCAATTTTTCTCCGTCGGGAAAAGCTCCAGTCGAACCACGATATATAGTACACGCCGAGCAGCGCCGACGACGAGGCTGACGGGTGCGCGTTCCTAGAGCTCAGAACAGCAGCGCCATGGTGTCTTCTACGCGCAAAATGTTTGAAATATATGTTGTGCCTCTTAATTGTTTCAGTTTAACTTTCGAACCCCAGTTTTGAAAAAAAAATCTTCCTGACATTTTTCGGGGGGATTTTTGATCAGGTACCGAAAAAAAGAATAACATTTAGGAGGTTACTTTTTCACGTAAATATTTTATTTCTTGTTGTTGTAATATTGTCACGAATGACAATTGATGAGGCGACGAAAACTGAAGAAATCTAAACGTTTAATTGGACTGAGTAAACTTTCATAACTTTGATTTCAAAAATCATTCACCTACGTCAATTCCAATTTATGATAGAAACTCAGCGTCCAGTGTAGCTGGACGCTGAGTTTCTATCATAAATTGGACATTTGGGGCATTTTATTCACGTACCGAAAAAGGAATAACATTAAGAAGGTTACTTTTCACGTAAATATTTTATTTCTTGTTGTTGCAATATTGTCACGAATGACAATTGATGAGGCGACGAAAACTGAAGAAATCTAAACGTTTAATTGGACTGAGTAAACTTTCATAACTTTGATTTCAAAAATCATTCACCTACGTCAATTCCAATTTATGATAGAAACTCAGCGTCCAGTGTAGCTGGACGCTGAGTTTTCTATCATAAATTGGACATTTTTGGGGCATTTTATTCACGTACCGAAAAAGGAATAACATTAAGAAGGTTACTTTTCACGTAAATATTTTATTTCTTGTTGTTGCAATATTGTCACGAATGACAATTGATGAGGCGACGAAAACTGAAGAAATCTAAACGTTTAATTGGACTGAGTAAACTTTCATAACTTTGATTTCAAAAATCATTCACCTACGTCAATTCCAATTTATGATAGAAACTCAGCGTCCAGTGTAGCTGGACGCTGAGTTTCTATCATAAATTGGACATTTTTGGGGCATTTTATTCACGTACCGAAAAAGGAATAACATTAAGAAGGTTACTTTTCACGTAAATATTTTATTTCTTGTTGTTGCAATATTGTCACGAATGACAATTGATGAGGCGACGAAAACTGAAGAAATCTAAACGTTTAATTGGACTGAGTAAACTTTCATAACTTTGATTTCAAAAATCATTCACCTACGTCAATTCCAATTTATGATAGAAACTCAGCGTCCAGTGTAGCTGGACGCTGAGTTTCTATCATAAATTGGACATTTTGGGGCATTTTATTCACGTACCGAAAAAGGAATAACATTAAGAAGGTTACTTTTCACGTAAATATTTTATTTCTTGTTGTTGCAATATTGTCACGAATGACAATTGATGAGGCGACGAAAACTGAAGAAATCTAAACGTTTAATGGGACGGAGTAAACTTTTATAAGTTTGATTTTAAAAAATCATTCTCTTACGTCAATTCCAATTTATGATAGAATCTCAGCGTCCAGTGTAGCTGAAAGTGTTTATATTTTTGAGAATTTGAAAAAAAATTAAAGGTTTACCGATCTAAATGTCAGAGGAATAACGACATGTACAAATTTCTTTAAAAGCTTCTGCCAACCATATTCGATTTGTAAGCATGCAGACTGTTTCACACGTTTACACAAAAGTCATAGACGAGCAAATCCCCCTGGGCTTAAAACGTAAAATGTGTTTAACTTATAAATATAATAGAAATAACTGCGTACCTTTTTGATATAACGACTCTTATATGTCTTATTTTTCCTAATATTTCGATAAGAAGTACCTTGTTGTTAAAAAGAACTGTTACTTTTTTTATTAAAGTTAAATTTGCCTGAATTGTCAGTCGTGTGACGGTCAGTCGTATAACGGAAACATGCGTAACGTTCAGTTGTGACAAGAAAAATCTCAGCGCGGGTCAGTCAGATCCTTTGAGAAACATCTTAATATTTTTTTCGTATTCAGTCTATTATCATGCTACCTCATGGCCAGTTAGAATTTTAAATGACAGACACGAAATTCCACCTGCATCCATGTTTTTACTGTATATCTTTTGCGTGATCAATTTTCTTTTTCGTTTTTGTGTAAAAACACTAAACTGCTTATTAAAAAGTTACGTGTTTCCATATAAATTAGATTGTGCTTTTAGATCAGTTTAATGGCGTTTCGAATAGACGAAGTGGCGCACTTCAAGGAGGTTATGCAGAAGAAGCAGTCCTCGCAGGAGTATTTTTCAATCTGCACAAAAAGTTGAAGTCTTCACATTTTGTGCATGTTCTTTTAAATATTAATATTGCAAAGTAAAAGCAAAATAGAATCATATAACCACGAGGAAGGAAGCACTAAAATAGCTATCGCTAATTTTATCTTCAGAACGTTTTAAAATATTTGCTGTTAACGAACACAAGGACATGTAGAAGACGGGACACAAACACTGCACTGACTCACAACTTACTCCCTTTTTCGTCTTCTTATAACACATCAACATAAGAAGACAAAGAAAGGAGAAAAAGAAGAATCCCACATGTCAGGACATCTTCACTGCCATGTGCCATCCGAGAAATTTCTAACAGAAAGTACCATTACAAAAAACAAATAAAGAAAGAAAATGTAAATAGTAGAAAAAGATATAACAATACATCGTTCCACCTCAGGTCTGATTGAGTATTAAATTATAGCCTCCTCTATACTCACAAAGCCTGGCAGATACTCACGTGACGCGGCCGCCAAAAGTGAACAGGTAGAGCGGCAAGCAACGGGTAAGAGGAAAGTAACGTAACAGGCGCCCCGCTGCGGCGAGACGCCGAAACACTCTATACTTTTCTTCTCCTGTTGACGAGGGTGAATAGAACGCCACCCCTTCCCCGTTCCTCCGTTTCGGTTTCGTCTGTATCGTTTGCACTCAAACTTGTGCGGCAAACTGCCGGGGCTCATTCATTACAGACTACAGATTTTGATAGACGATAACAACGTCGAAAGGTCAGTATGAAAGATGACGACGGCGACGTTCAGAGGATGACACACCAGGCGACGGCGGTGCGTCGATCGGAGCCCTGGGCCTCGGTTCCTCGGAGGCGACAATTTCTACTTTGACTGGGCTACCTCCTTGGAGCCTGACGCTTCGACCCCAGTGGACCCCAGTGAGCAACAGCGCCGTCATGTTCCTGGGGCTTCTTCATGCAAAGATCGGACGGCACACCAGATCCACATGGCTCGCTGCTCACCCGCCCAACCCGCCTACATAAAATCTGGATTTCTGCGAGTCGGACTGCCATCCTCCCCAATGCCAACAGCCTATGTCGTAGTTCATCTTGCATGTACATACTCATCATATTATCATGTTCACTAGACGCGGCACCGCGAGCCTCCATGGTGCGGGCTGCTCCCCTCCGCGGTGCCCCGGCTCTGCAGAGCCAAAAGTAAAGACTAAAGTCTAAAGAATATCTCCTGCTTGGAGTTTTCGTCCGTTCATGTGCCATAGGGCACACAACTGCCCAGATAACGCAGATGGTCCTGAGAACGTCCTCAGCCGGTCGAGACGTCTTCGTCCTGTCAAAGACGACGTCGGGAGGTCCGGGACTTGTCGGGACATTCTGGTCCTTTCAAAAACTTCTTGAGGACGTTTTCAGGCTTCCTTATTTAGGAAGACCAAAAGAATCTTCTCCCGAATGGTTTTCTATAGCTACAAAATGTTTCCATGCCGGGAAGTGAAAACGAAACCAGATTGAGTACGAAAACAAGAATTTGTCAAAGAATATTTTTACTGAACAGTTTAAGTACGGCCGCCGAGGCCACAGGCCTCCTGCGGCCGCAATTGCCGTAGCCTTGACATCAGCAGCCAGTCGCATCAGTTTCCCCCAAGCGAAGAGTTTTGTAGCGTTAGCTACACTGGCCGAGGTTGAGCAGTTTGGCGTGGCCAACATAATGAGCCGTGCTCATTATGAAAGCCACGCGCCACGCGCGAGCCACGCGCGGCGGCGGTGGCTCCAGTACGGCTCTGCGTGGCCCCTCCGCCGCCGCCGCGCGCTTTGCATAATGAGCACGGCTCGCATAATGAGCACGGCTCATGATGCACTCTAAGAAATGCCTTTGCGTCTACTCACCCGGAAAACACTCAAAGAGCCAATCATTGTGACCTAGGAAATCAGCTCAGCGAATGATGAGGCGGAATATCTGTTTAGACCTTAAATTAAGTCTGCGCTGTGGCATTACGCAATGCAAGCCGCTTTGCATTGCGTAATGCCACTGCGCAAACTTCATTTTGAGATCTAAACGGATGTTCCGCCTCATCATTCGCTGAATGATTTCCCAGATCGCAATAATTGGCTCTTTGAATGTTTTGAGGGTAAGTAGACGCGCAGGCATTTCTTAGAGTGTGAGCCACGCGAAGCCGCCGCCGCGCGCCTTGCCGCAGCCGCGACCGCCTCGCCGGTCCTGCGCATTCCAGAGGAGTGACATCATAGCCGCGGCAGGCGCACTGGCGCCGCCGTGTACCCAGCTGTGCGCCTTCGTTGCGCAGTAGCCAAGTCTGACGCTGCACCGGAGCCGCTTGATAGCGAGCGACTCTCATTTTGTGCGGATAAGCTCACGCTACGTATATCCTGGCATTGCCGAGCTAAGCCACCGTAATTTTTTTTCGGGTCCTCGCCGCTGAAAACCTGTGCACTCACTACCTGGTTTCTCCAAGAAATGTTCTGTGCTACCAGATCCTCGCGCTCTAAGTCTGCGACCGGGCGCTCTACGGCTCCGTCATCGAACTGCCACGCTTTGTGAGTACAGAGGAGGCATATGATTAAACAAACATGCACGAACTCCGAACAAACTCGAACTCTTCACTTGATTGCGTAACTGACGCTGAACTTACGCATAGATCGGGGCCGTGTTGCCGAATGTAAAATGCTTCATGTATTTCCCTAGCCATTTTTGTGAATGTTTAGCCAAAAGTTTCATGTCACCTAACCGAGGTAAACAGCCACACCTATCGCAATAAGCGGCTAGGTGACCTGAAGGTGAAGACCTCGAAGAGAAATAATTCTTCGAGCTCTAACATTAAAGAGTAACTCCAAAGAAGAAAAAAAGTTTGTAAACAGTATAATTAGGACAAGCACACCACAAAACAAATATTCCGCGAAACAAAAAAAAAAATTATTTTGCAATTTTTACGGTGCAGGACTTAATTTAGTCGGATTCACGACCTCTCCACATTTGAAACTCCCACTCTTTCGGCTCGCGCGGAGGAAAAGTACGCCCTGCCCTCGCTCTTGGATTTGCTCTTAAATTGACTTTGCTGTGCAGTTGAACGACGTACGCAGCGTCTCGACTTCCGGTGCGTCTTGTCGAAGATACGCCAGATCAGAGGGGTGGGGGGGGTTGAGCTGCCGCCGCTTTCAATCCGATCCTCATGCAACCTCCCCAGAATTAACGGCGCTCCGTGCTGGCCGCCATATGAAAACTCCGTACCAGTGTTGCTGCATCTGTAGGTCATCTTTAAGTTAGAGCTGACGAAGAAAATCTGGCCACCGCGCAACGCCGACGTACGCTGGAGACGCTGGAAGCCAGAGCCGGTTTGCTTTCTTTGTTTTTGTTCGGTCGGAGAAAATCTGGCAACAACCCATTTTCAACGTGGTGCCGGTATTCTTTTGGTTTGACGGGACGCGAGAAGCTCCGCAGTTGGTCAGCACATGTAGTTGAAGACGTGACCGGAGAAGTGCCTCTGTGAAAATTCCAGAAGACGGAAAGTATAATTCGTAATCGTCGTGTGTGCTTTGAAAGCGAAGTGAGTCACAGGGTCCACGAGTGCGCAACCACAAGCCAAGGTTCACGACAGCGCTGCGTTGACTTCGACGATCTCGTTCCGTTTGGTGTAACACGGCGATGTGACAAAGAGCTCAAACGTTCCTGTTTTGTGATGAGGCACTTGGAGGTAGCAACCACGCTAACACGGCGCGCAATTCGGTAATTGTGGGGTTGAGGTTCTACAGGTTCGAGTCCCGTCGTCATCTGCTGATCCGGTGCAGCTGGTCCGGGACGACGCAGAGAGCATCTTTAAAAGTAGAGTAAATCTTCCTTCGTTTCCAAAATGTGGAAGATTCTTGACGCATGCCGTGAATAAAAAGCTGCGGGGCGTTTTCAACAAAATTACCTTTTTTTTATTGAACAATGGACTCCGGATTGTTTTCCTAAATCGGCCGTTTTTATGCTTCGTGTTGTTGGACGGCGTTTGCACAGCGACGTGTTTGCACGGCGACGCACACCCGCTCGAGTAGATGATTCGTTCCTGCAAACGACCGGTTATACAGAATTTCAGGGAAACTTAAGCCACCATCGATATATTCATGTAAATCTCGTGAGTTTTTTCCGTTCATCACACCGTGTGAATAAATTTGACCACGATTTCCTACCTGCCCACAGATGCATGAAATGAGACATTTTTTTTTACAAACTGAACATATAGTGCTTTTGCTTTATTTTAGGAATAGGCGTTGGTGTATGTATTATGGTACAATCACTTGTGAGTTGACAAACTGGGGACAGCGAGCAAAGCTTTCCCAGTTGGACCGCTTGAATGAGACCCCATGGGGAATAGATTCCCCATGGGGGTCTCATTTGAGCGGTCCAACTTCGCATTGACTTAAACGATCCGGTTGCCTTCCAGAATTCGACTAGTATTTCAGTGGAAAAGATTTTGGATCTTCCCCCTTTTACTTAAATTCAACTTTTATTGATTTTGAGGGTAACACGTCTTTGTAAAAATACGGTATCTGCATTGGGTACAGTGTTGCTCCAATATTAGGTGATATCTGCCGAGAAGGTTGTGATTGTGCTATTGCAGAAAGCTTAGACGATCGTTTTGAAAAGTATTCGGGTATGTTGAGGATTACCTGGTTGTGTTTAACCATAAGCAGTGCTCAAGAAGTGCTGACTTGGTCTCAGAGTTATTCAGATACCTTTTGGGAGTGCTCTGGATGTTTTGGGTTTACGAATAAAGTTTCAACTAAAAAAGCTTTGAAATTTTTGGACCTTAACATATCGTCTTTAACCGGGTCACCTGTGCTAGGCCTCTAAGCCTAGACCAGAAAGGTCCCTCCTTAGATACTACTAATCTACGTACTCTAAAGTTGTAAAAGAGGTATTGAAAAACGTGTTTGAGAGCTTCTTTATTGAAATCCTGTGTTCAGAAAAGTTTAAACATCTTTCTGGTTTAAGTCGATAAATTAATAAAAGCGGGTTTTTCGAAACATATCATATTGAGGTAGCGAGGCACCTTTATAAGTATGCAGGAATCACCCTAGCCTACTTGAAAACTTCGCACAAAACCTGTTTCTCGACCACGGGTAATACCATATTTGCTACTTCTTCTAGTGTGCACCATCGACTAACCCACCTCCAAAAGTCACTGAATTACCTAATGATCAACATAGGACTGTAAACTAGAGTCAATGTCAACAGTTTAACTTTTCATGAACCTAAACGTTTCAATCTTTGGGAGAATGGCTCCCTTATAATATATTTTATTCGTTGTCGATACGATAATATTCAGATCGATAATCGGCAGAAATAATACAAAATGTACTCAATAGACGTTCTCTGGAAAAATGACCAACAAGTACAACGAAGGTTATCTTTTTCTCCGCAGTTTTATTTTTTGTCGATGTAATAATATTCCTGCGATAATCAGATAAATTTGAAAAGAAGCTACCAGAAGACACTAAAAGGAAGCCAAGCAGTACTCACGAGGTTATCTTTGTTTCAAACACATTTATTCGTGCTGATGGAATAATATTGCGAGCGATAAGAAGCAAACACTTCTGAAAGGTATCAAAAGCTGCTGAAAAATTGGCTAAGCCTATTCAGAGGGCTATTTTCTTTTACACATATTTCTTCTCGTCGCTAATGTAATCTTATTGCGAGCAATAATCAGCGATACCTGGAAAATTTAGTTGGGAAAGTATTGTCACGAATGACGAGGTGACAAACAAGGAATAACTGAGGAAACTGAAACGTTTAATGGGGGCGAACTTGTCAGCATCGAATCGGTGCTGGGCGGCCCACAGCTCCTAGCAAGCTTGGACCCACACCCGTAACATCGAAGAACAAGGCCGGGTTCCGTGCCAAGCAAGATCGACGCTCGAGACTGTGAGTGTTCTCAGCTGCCATTTAAAGACGACCGAGACTGTCTGTAGTTACTGTAGCTATTTAATCACTGTATTTTATTTTCATTCGCTTCCTTTTTTTTGTGCTTGTGAGTAAATTAATTTTCATTCGTCTACTTATGTGTCGCTTCGTCTTTCGACCTACCCTCGTCCCCTCGGAGGAACGTGACAATTGGCGAGCCTGCCAGGATTCGTGGCCCATTTCTGACGTCTTGTTCTTCTGAGAGGTAGAGGAGCGCCGGAGGGCGAAAGGCATCCGGGGTCATGGAGGCCGAGAGGCTAATCGCGGCCGGAAAGGAGCTGGGCTATGCTGGGCCAGAGTTGAGAAAATGGGTGGACGACGAAAGAGCGCGATTAAGAGAGGAGAGAGCTCACGAGCGTGAGTTGGCAAGGAAGCCCGCGAGGGGGAACTAGCTAAGCAAGCTACCTCTAGAGAAAGAGAAGGGAAGTATCTGCAGCTTGAGAATCGCTGCGCGACGGGGTCACCAGGAAGGCGCTGATGAAGGACTCGGAGACGCGCCAGTCCAAGCATTCCGAGGGAGTCCTCACAAGTTGATCCCGCAGTTCAACGAGCGGAGGGACGACCTCGATGCATACCTGCAGCGTTTTGAGCGCACGGCGACAGGTTTGGGGTGGCCTCAGGACAAATGGGCGACGACATTAGGCCTGTGCCTGACAGGAGAAGCGCTCACGGTGGTTGGTCGCATGACACCCACGGACGCGTTGGACTATCCTAAAGTAAAACTGGCTCTGCTCCAGAGATTCAGGTACACAAAGGAAGGATACCGTGAGAGATTTCGGGATGCTAAACCCGAGGAGGGTGAAACTAGGAGGCAGTTCGCCGCTAGGCTGGCAGGTTACTTTGATCGGTGGGTTGAGGTGTCAGAAATCGAAAAGACCTTCGAAGCGCTACGAGACACGGTTCTGGTGGAACAGTTTCTTGGGACCTGCTCAAGCAAGCTAGCTGTATTCCTTAAAGAGAGGGACTGCCGAACTTTGGATGAAGTGGCAGCAAAAGCTGACCTCTTTTTAGAGGCGCAAGCGCAATCGAGCACAGGTGGCAAACAGAAAGAAGAGACTGGAAAGAAACTGAGTGTAGGAGATCCAGCTAATAATGATAAAGGCGACTCCAGGAGAAGCAGCCGCTGTTTTCTCTGTGGGAAAGCGGGTCACAAAGCGGAAAATTGCCGGAGCAAAGCTCAAGGGTTTAAATCACCCGCGTGTTGGAACTGTGGACGCACGGGTCACAGGGCTAATCAGTGCAAGGCGGGACAGGACGGAAGACACCAGGCCTCATGCCTGTGGGCAAGGCCTACAGCTACCGCGGACGAGCCAGAGGAATCCTTCGTCACGCTGAGGAACGGAGACAAGATTCCGGTGGTGAATGCAGCCGTTGGGAGAGCTCCGAAGTTCCTTGCAGAGAATATGCCCGTGGCTGAAGGACGCCTAGGGAACAGGCGAATAAAAGTGCTCAGGGACACTGGGTGTAATACAGTAGTGGTCAGGAAGGACCTGGTCCCTCCGGAGAATTTCACCGGAAGATCGAGTGCCGTTTTCCTATTGGACCGGACAGTCAAGAACCTACCAGAGGCGAAGATTTCGATTCAGACGCCATTTTATACCGGAACGGTTCTAGCGAAATGTATCAGTGACCCACTATACGATCTGGTGTTGGGGAATATTCCGCAGGTCCGAAGTGCGGATGATCCAGATCCTGGATGGGAAAACGCAAGTGAAGTGGAACGAAGAAAGTCCTGTCGACGGTCGCAGCTGGTAAACCAAGGATCGAAGGTACGGGCGGACGTCCACGAGATGTCCGGTGCAGGCAAAAACAATGATGGACTCACGTCACGCGAATTCTGGCGGAAGTTGCTGCAACCCACGACACAAGCGTCGCGCGAAGTGAGAGAAAAGAAAAACGAAGAGTTAGGCCTGAACGTGCCGCAGGTATCAATGATCGATACGACTCCAGAGGCACTCGCTCGAGAGCAGAGAGAAGACGACTCGCTCAGAAGGTGTTTTGATGAAGTTGGGCAAATCACGAGAAGGCCGAAGTCTAGGACGAAGTTCCAGTTCTTTGTGAAAAACAGCCTGCTATACAGGTCTGTTGAGTATTCGTCGGGGAGAAAGACGATTCAACTGGTACTCCCGAAGAAGTTCAGACCGGCGGTGATGACACTCGCGCATGATGGCGTCATGTCCGGGCACCAAGGCATAAAGAACACGCTGGGCCTGGTGGCAGAAGAGTTTTTCTGGCCTAAGATGCAAAGCGATATCAAAAGATACGTCCGATCATGCGACGTCTGTCAGCGCTCGGTGTCAAAAGGCAAAGTGGGCAGGGCGCCTTTGGGGAATATGCCCACGGCCGAGACGCCTTTTCAGGAAGTAGCAATCGACATTATTGGACCTATCGCACCGAGCTGGACGAAGCGACAAGGATGGAAGGACGGTAATGTAAACAAGAATTTGGACGCAAATAAAAAGCGCCGAAGTGCGTGCGCTGATCGAAGAATTCAGAGAGATCTTCTCCGATGTTCCGGGCTACGGTCGAAAAAGAATGCCTCGCGTTGGTATGGGCCGTCCCCAGATTCAAGTTGTTTCTGTATGGGCGAACTTTCAAGGTACAGACCGACCATCCGCCGTTAGAGCTTTTGAACAGAGCCAAACATACTAACAGCAGAGTTATGAGATGGAGCATGGCATTACAGGATCAGAGTTTTCATGTTGAATACATTAAGGGAAGAGACAACGTAGGAGCGGACTTCATGAGTCGAGTATAAAGAGCCAACCGACGGGTGGTTGGGTTTCTAAATAGTGTAATCTTTTGTACCCCAGGGAGGTAGACACTCTAGCTATGCTCTACGAATATTGAAACAAAGTTAAGAGTGCGAAATGCCGCCGCTGAAGAGCAGCGTGAACTTTAGAGAAGTTTAGATAAAAAAAAATGAATTACCAAGCGCGAAGGGACGGACTGTGACGACGAGCAGGACGTTCTCTGTTGCTGGGGGAAACTTTATGTGCAAGAAGTGTTTTGAACAGGGTGACACGGCTGTAAATGTTATCCGAACTCTTGTCTTTTATTTCATGGTGCTTTTTGTGCGCGGATGTGTGTGCGTGAGTGCTGCTATGGTGCTCACCGATGCCAAGGCCTGCTCTTCGACATCTCAGCAGCACAACGATACTACGCCTCATAAATCGAGGCTCTTCAAGTGGGGGGGAATGTCACGTTCTTGGAGTGACAACAAGGTGAAGAAGAAGAAAAGGAGCACGGCGAGCTGACGACAAGCGGAGAGCACGAGGTGTGTGTCTCGAGCGGACATTCGACGACTGAACCTGAAGGGCGGCAGTTGACCCGCCAACGCTCCCGGCAGACCAGGCTTCGCACCTGGTGAACCCTGGCTTCGCTCCAGGTCTTTTCGCCACCATCAAGCCGGAGCGGCGTCGTGCTCGCTGCTCGCACCAGAAGCTCGGAGCACTGGATTTTTGAGCTCGAAGACGGACACGAAGGGGCGGCCTCGCAACGTTCCTGTCAACCCAGGCCGCGTTCCTGGTTGGTCAAGCGACATCATCGAATCGGTGCTGGGCGGCCCACAGCTCCTAGCAAGCTTGGACCCACACCCGTAACATCGAAGAACAAGGCCGGGTTCCGTGCCAAGCAAGATCGACGCTCGAGACTGTGAGTGTTCTCAGCTGCCATTTAAAGACGACCGAGACTGTCTGTAGTTACTGTAGCTATTTAATCACTGTATTTTATTTTCATTCGCTTCTTCTTTTTTTTGTGCTTGTGAGTAAATTAATTTTCATTCGTCTACTTATGTGTCGCTTCGTCTTTCGACCTACCCTCGTCCCCTCGGAGGAACGTGACATCTGGGTTAGGTGATATTGACATTTTGGCTAGAAAGTCACACAAAATGGCTAGAAAAATTCATGAAGCATTTTACATTCGTCTACAACGGTCCTGATATCTGCGTCAGTTCAAAGTCAATTACGCTATCTAGTGAAGGGTTCCAGTTTGTTTGTAGTAAGAGCATAAACAGTGGAAACTGCCATAGGCCCCAGCGGCCCAGATAACACGCAGCGCACCCAGCAGGCGGGATTAAAAGTTCATACGGCAGTTTTCCGGTTCCGGTTTGGGCAATTTTGATTTCGAATTCAGCGTGTTTTTTTTGTTTTTTTTTTCTCACGGGCATACAAACGCGGCTTTTTGATATTTTAGTCACGATTTGGCTGCAATATTTACTGCATGCAGCTACGACGTATAAGTGCAACTCTAAAGTTAGAAATTGCATACTCTGTGAAGTAAAAACTAGCCGACATCACACAACAAAAAGTATATCTTGCTGCGGTAAAATATTGGTTAAAATTAACCAAGAAGCATCTTGGCTTATCGAAAGTTATAAGTAAAACAGGAAGCGATTCAAACACAATTTAATTTTAGCTCAATTATGTACAGATCAGTAAGCTGTGGCGTACCATGTTTCCTAAAATAGCGATTAATATTTACAGAACGAAATTATTAATATAATTAATAATTTAATACATATTGAATGAGACGAAGATATCCGGCAAAAACATGCATCATGGTTATTTGCCGACCCAGAACATGTGCCTTGATAATTTACGAATCTCAAACAATAGACATCTTGATCAGAAATTGTCACTAGTCACAGGTCACAGGATAAACAATCTTTCCTCTCAACCTCCCAAAAGCCACCAGCTAGCGAGATGTACCATAGCGCCATAACACACAGTTTCCACATCAGTTTTGATACATGAATTCGGCATACTTTAAAATTTTGTTTTGGTTGAAACAGAAAACACCAAACCATACTATTGGAGATTAAACCAAGGTACAGGCAGATTTATAGAGACCAAAATTGCACTGTTAAATAAAATACCTCCTAGTTATGGATACACAAGTTCACATTAAAAAAATAAACCATTACATTTTGAATTTGTGTTATTGTCTCCCAGAAAGCAACAGACTGGAAACGTACTTTATCCAGGTTCCTGTTAATGAAACGGACATGCCAACAGAGATGCACTCGGAAAAGCATATTTAAAAACCTTTTCTGACACTCCTCGGAACAGAGACGGAAAGAACCGACACCCGACAGTGTTGCAAACCAAACAGCACGCACATTTGGAACATGTGCTACACTCTCTGGAATGGCAAGGAAGTGAGATTCTAGCTATAGTTGATGAAATCAAAAGCAGTCTCTGAGAGTACAACTAGATTCCCAAACAATTTACCGGGCACATGATACGCTTTTAGCATCACAAAATGCTAGGTGAGGCTCTGTCATTTTCTCTGACTTGTCCTTCAGCAAATCCTTCAGCAAATCTAGACAAAATGACTTTTGAGTCATTTTGTCGAGAAAAAGTTTGATAAGAAATCCTGCGACATATGACGTGCAGGAGTCGTCAATTACACCTGATTGTGTGTTCGACCTAAAAAGTCATTGTCTCTATTTTTTTTTTTACAGCGGAACTGTTAAGGGCTAGTTTCCCCAGGATCGTGTCCGGTACCAAACAAATGTCGGCACAGCACTTTGGTTGTCGCCGTCGCTCATAGATGGCGGTAGCTGTCCCGAGTGTTTTGTTTGCCGGCTGTCTGCTTGCCGCCGTCGCTCATTGATCGCGGCTACCTTTCCAGCCTCAGCAAGCAGACAACCGTTTTTTTATTCTTGGTCATCAATTGCTTGGTACGGTACCACTTAACGTAGTGCTTAACGTAGTGTTAGCGATTAGCTATTAGTAGATCGCACAAAATTGCGGTGTGTGAAGTTAGCCACCGAAATGAGGCGGCTAGTCTGTTGACTGTAAATGAGCAATTTATTTAGCGCTGCACGGCTGCTAGCCTTGATCCTTTAATGGACGTCACGCAAATGATTACGCAAACCCATGTCGATAATACTCTCACATGTCTGCAGTACTAAATTTTTGAGTAGCACCCCTAGGAAATAAAATCAAATGCTTTTAGGTCGTGGTCTGGTTTCTGAAAGAAAACTAGTACAAAAAGCTGAATGGCAAGTATCATTAGCTTTCGGACAGAATGCTAAAGGAGCAAGTTGCAGTTTTTCTCTGTTAATTTCGTGTATTTCTTTAGTTCCTTTAAACATTTGGTTAGCCCGGAGGAACATACGCTTGTGAAGGAGCCTTCCTCCTGCATGATGGAACACTACTTTTTTTTCAGCCATACATTATATCGCGCGTCTGGCGGACCCTGTAATTGCACTTTATTCTAGCATTCTTGCAGACGCGCTCTACCCCCTCCCCCAGACAGCAACACATAGTAACAGGCCTATCCAAATTGAAACAGGCAGCGGCAGAGATTGAACGCTGGATCTCATTCGGCGTTCGTCGTGGAACATCGCCAGATTTCGCTCCGCGTGCCGCCTTCGACGCGTAGCATCCACACAGAGTTTTTGCCTTGCTCCTCTGAATGGTGCAACCCTACCAAGCGAACAAAGACAATTTAGGCAATTAGTTAGACAGTTAGTTAGACATTTACCGTGAATTATGTGGAATACGTTAAAGAGGTTCTTCCAGGAGACCGCAGACCAACCTGTCTTCGAGCATATCGTCCAGCGTCGACCCGAGGTCGCAGTGCTCCACCAGCCGATGAAGCTCGGCGATGTAGTCAGCAATGCACTCACCCGACCGCTGGTCGCGTTTCCCAAACTGAAATCGCTGCACGATAACGGACGGCCTAGGGTTCAAGTGAGCCGTCAGTTCCGAGACGATAGCCTCGTAACTTGTCTTGGACGGAAGAGCCGGCGAACAGAGAGAACGAATGAAGGCCTACGTCGCCGCCACGCAGACTGTGCATAACACAGCACGCTTCTTCTCAGCCACCTGGAGGTCGTTCGCGATGAAGTAGAACTCTAGCTGCTCCTGGTACAAAGGCCATGTCACGTCGGTACCCGGCACGAACTCGCCGATGGTGCCAAATGTTGTGGCTCCCGCCATCGTACCTTGCTGGCCGAGCGCGTCCACTTCGTTCCCCGTTTCCATCGTCGCCTATTTCTTTACCTCGTCGCCAATGTTATATATTTAATAGCGGAAGGGTTAGCAAGCCTATTTACAAGTGGAACGTCTGCCGTGAGGCCTACACCACTGTAGCTGTTCCATCCGACATGACAGTCAGTCGCCGTTTTCTTCTCTCGCGTGGCACACACCACGTGGAAAGCTGCCTGATTGCGAACAGAGTCGACATCTGTGACAGTTTTAAATTATTGAAATATTATTAAAGCCCCACCATTTTTAGCGCGAGTATTTTTAAACAGGAAGCGGCGCTGCTCCTTTACGCAGCAGCGCCGCTTCGTTAACGGGATTGGAGGCGTATCTGGGCCACGAACCGGCCGGAGCTTCCGCTCGTTGCCTTGTGTATACTACTCTATGGTGAGTTTGTTTGATACTTCGTTTCAGCTTCCGTGGGAGCGATCCAATGGCCACAAGCGCGTACATGCAGCCTGAAACGGTAGCAGAGATAGGGACGCACTGAGCATTGGGGCTCGTGCTGTAGCCTTGGCTTCGCTCGGACCTGAGGTGGAAAGATGTATAGTTTTTTTATTTCATTTTTTATTTCCCTTTTATTTGTTTTTAATAATAATTTCTTGTTAGGACATTTTTGGAATGGCAAATGAAAGTGAAAGCGTCCAACATGTGGGATTCTTCTTTTCCTTTCTTTTCTCTCCTTGTTTTGATGTGTTTTACAGAAGACGAAATAGAAAGTAATTCGTGAAAAAACAATTGGGTTGTGTGTATGTTTATAAAACCTAGAACTTAGCCTCACCAACCGGCGACTTGTGTCCTAGCTGTAAATGAGAAATGTAGCCAGTGCAGTACAGCCGCCAGCCTGGGGTCTTCCACGTGCATCACGTAGTAGTGATACACAGCCGTACGCCAGGATGATGCTCATCCTGATCAAAACGGGCAGGGGTGGGGATTGAACCCATGACCCCTGGGTTTTGTAAAGCGAGCTTTCGCACCATTTGCTCCGAGATGGTGTGCGCTAGCCCACTCGGTCACTGATCCCTTTTTTTCTTGTTGAAACAAATGTTTATTTACGCTTTAAAAACATAAGTAACAACAACGAAAAAAATGAGGTATGGACATATGTTAGAGCAAAAAAAGAACATTACATAATTTAGACATTGCATTAAATGTCCCAGGTGAAAACTAAAGTGAGTTAAAGGTTACGACATTTTTGAAGAGGGCAATAACCTCGGATCTGGATGTATATTAAACTCGAAGATCTTAAAATTATATTAGAGTGAGGCACGTGCGAAGGCTACGGTTAGTCTTCCCGAAGCAGAAACATTTAATGTTGCCTTCTGAACCTTTCACAAGAGTGTCCCTCGGTTCTTTTTCTCTTTCAACTGGTTCTAAAGTTTTAATAGTCCAGTCCCATTTGTCAGCAAAGTGTCGCCACGCAGGTTTAGGGTTCAGTGTGCGTTCTGTCATGTTTACTCTTGACCGCCATAGTGCATGTAGGCCTAAAACCATGATTATCTCCGCCAGGTCAGTCAGCGTTCTTTGGTCGTGCCGCCGTAGGAATTTCAAGTACACCAACTATTCTGCAAGTCAGATCAAAAAGACTGTAGTTCAGCCCAAACCATATCTGCATTGGAACAAAAAATAACCATGCTCGAGCGTTTCTTCTTTACCACATAAATCACAACTCTTTGGCCACGGCATGAAGAAACCCTTGGCCTGCTGCCAAACTTTGACGGAACGCATTTCCTTGTGGATCTTGAAAAAGTATTTCGATGATGTGGTGACGGGCAGACCTTTTAGACAATGAAATACGTCATTGTCGGTTGGTAGGTTTGTCAAGGGTTTGTAAAGGGGAGGAGGAATCAGCGCCGAAACTGTAGCCCAATACGGGTGCTCACGGTTGGTTTCCGAAGAAAGTCCCGCGAAAAAATGTTTTGCAGCAGGCGGATTAACTCAGCGATCTCTTTGTAAAAGAAAAGCAGTCGAAAAAGGGTGTAACGGTAGCAGTGGTGACTTGCCGTGTCAAAAGTTGCGATGCACCGAGGTGGTGAAATACGGAAGTATGAAGGGGTCTTGCTAATCCCGGAAGAAGAGGAAACGATGAATGACGAGCTTTGAGGCCGACACTGATGAGACCTAAGCTTCCTTTAGCAAGACTTAGAAAAAGGTTTTGACGTCGCATTCGCTCCATGGACGATTGCCATATAAAAGCAGCCCAGGAACACTGAACTTTGTCTGCCGTGGTAGCAGAGAATGGCATCGCTTTCGCGGAATAGAGGGATGGCTGAATGTGATATGGCGTTGCACTGGTAGCATCTTGTAAAAAAAAGTAATGTGCCGGGATTTCTATGGAAAAAGCTTTGATCCTTGTGCTCTCGATGCGCTTCTTCCCTAAGAACGCCGCACCTTCACGAAGGTCTAAGTTGGTCCCCAAGTGGGTCGTCACTGATTCTGACCCCTGAATACCCATAAACTTAAGAAGGTTTGGTTCCGCCATCTCCAAACTAGACACCGCATGACTCTTTTCGATTCAAAGAAGAACCGGAGCATTTGCTATAGCTCTCTACAAGTTCAAGAGCAATCTGGACTTTTTTCTTGGATGGACATACAGAGGTAATGTCATCGGCATATGCCAGAAACTTTAGGACGTGTTTGGAAAACTGGAATCTAGCGATCGAAGTGTTGTGAAGTGCAGTGCGACGAAAGTGGTTCTAAATATAAAGAAAACAGGAGGGGCGAAAGCGGGCAGCCCTGCCGTACCGATCTGCGAACAAAAATGGAGGTTCCTACAATCCCATTGATGACCAGTTTCAGTGTGACGTGCGTGTAAATTATCGAAATCGCATTTTCAATGTAACCTCCCAGTTCACAGTGTCGTACAGTGGAAAATAGAAACTTGCGGTCGACTCTATCGAACGCTTTACTTAGGTCTAGCTGAAGCGTAGCTAGGTGCGCATATCCTTGCTCTGCAGTTTCGCACAAATATTGCGCATCCGGTGAAGGTTTTGTGTGATAGAAAGATCCTTGAAGCCGTAGCTCTGGTGGTCTCCAACGATGTGACGAAGTCCTATCTGAAGTCGTTGTAAAAGAGATCGCGGGGACCCCCTCGCCGGGCGGTCCTCTCATTTCACGGCCGCGCGGGGGTGTGGGGAAGAGGGGAAGCGGACGCACCCTGGCCGTCGTTGTTTTCTTTACTTTCGACGGGTGACCGCGGTCCTCCCGAGCAGGCACCCCGCGGCGAAGACGTTGTCTCTTCCGCGAAGGGGGCGTTTTGTTTTGTGTGTGCGCGTGTCTTTTTTGTGTGCTCCAGCGTCCCACAGGGTACGCTGGTGACGATCGAGTTTCGGGCCAGGAGCTCTGGTGTGGCGCCACTCTGTCTGGAACCCAAGGCTGTGCCAATGTTACGGAGCTGTCAGCCGTGGCCGTTGCAAACTTGATGTACGGCCGGGTCGGCCCCCAGCTGACCATTGGAGGGTTGACGCCACGTGACTTCGAAAAAGTTTGAAACCATTGGTTAAAACTTCCCTGAGGGCGAGGGAGTGAGTGCCTTCAAAAGCCTCGGACGGGGCGAGGGAGGTCGATTTTGGACTGATTTGGACGTCTGTAAGACCTGTTCGATCCGAGTATGCCAACTTCCCCTACTTTGTACAGATGTACATAGTTTGTAAAATAAATTGGTCCGCCAAAGAACTCGCAAAGTCTCCGTCGCCTCCTGAGAACTTCAACGACCATCAGCCTGCCAAACTTGGCAGGACCAAACAACCACCAACGAACGAACGAACCTTTACTGGCGCAGTCGGCATGGATGGTCTTGAGAACTGCGGAGGCGACTGAAGATAACGAAGGAGACTCAAGTGCAGGCGAGAAAACGCAGCCCACGGCGGATCATCACGTGACCCCGGGAACCCGCGCCAGCACAGCCGGCGGCTAGGACCAGCGGAGTCCTGAACCTGTCCCGAGGGAAGCTACGTCCAGGGAACGAGAGTCAAGCGTTCCTGACGAACCGAAGGAGTTGTGCGTCCAAGCGAGTGAGATCCTGGGAGCCGAGCCAGAGGAGCCGGTGGCAAGGGCCAGCAGAGTCCTGTGCGTGTCCCAGGGCAAGTCGCTCGTCGGGTGAACCTCTGATCCTGCGGGACTCAGCTTGTTCCCGACGGAGTCATCGAGCCGGCGGCACGGACGACCAGCAAGCAAGCTACATTGGCACGGACCCCACGCGGACCAGCAAAGTAGTAAGCTCAGTCTTGTTTCCCTTTTTGGAAGGGGAGTGGTCGTGTCGCAGTAGGCCAGGGCAGGGCGTATGATTACGAGGTTCGGGCATTTCAATCCGGACAAACGCACCGGAGAGACGATGGACGGCGAAGGTGCGTCGGGGGAAGGCGGGAGCACCACGACGTTGGTGAGCGAGCGCCAAAGCGAATTCAACTTTGAGGAAGCGAGACAGCGCATAAAAATTCTCGAGCTTGAGATGGAGCTCGAGCGCGTTCGATCGGCCAACCGCCGCGCCGAGGGGGGCAGACCGGCGGAGACAGGCGAACGTGGGGAGCAGGATGACCTGCGACATTTCTCCAAAGCTTTGTCAGGCGTCATTCAGAAATTCCCATCCGAGGCCGAGGTGCCCGTGTGGTTCGAGGCGGTAGAGACCATCTTCGTGACATATCGCGTACCGAGGGCCATATGGGGCCAGTTGATATTCCCGCACGTGGTGGAAAAAGTTCGGTATTTGGCCACGCGACTCACCGCGGCGGAGCTCAACGACTACGCTCGAGTTAAGGAGACCGTACTCGAAGAGTTACAGCTCGCGCCCGGTGAGTACCAAAAACGATTCCTAAACGCCAACTAAAAGGAGGGAAGAAGCATGGATGCCATTCGCCACGCGGCTGCGCAGCTATCTCCACTTTTACTTGGAAGCGAGGGAATTCAGACTAAGGACGACTTAATTGACCTTCTCGTGGCTGACCAGTTGAAGGCAAGGATGTCGCCGGAGGCGCTTAGTTACGTCACCCTGAAAGAGGACCCTAGCTGGCACAGGGCGCCGGAGCTGAGCCGGCTGATGAGGCTCTACGAGCAGGCCGAGGGTAGAGGCGCTGCGTCAAAGAATGTTGACGCAGAGGGCTCTGGAGGCTTAGGCAGAGCAAAAGGCGGGGGAGCCGCGGCTACGACGAAATTCACGGGAAGTCCGGCCGCCAGACTGGGTACCGGCCAGCGGAAAGAATGCTACGGGTGCGGCTCCTCGGACCACCTAAGAGCTGACTGTCCACACGCTACGAGTCGCGGGGCAAACGGGAGCGGCAAAGCTCCATCTAAAACCGAAAAGCTCACTGCTCGGGTCACCACGGAGCTGCGCTCGCCGCCACCCAGTGGGCTCATAACGGCCCGAATAGCTTGTGGGGGGCGCGAGCTCGGCGCCGTTCTCGACACTGGAGCGGACATAACCGTAGTGAGGGAAGCCATGGTACCCGATGAGCTCAGGACGTCTTGCGGCAAGATTTGCCTAGAATCTGCTTTCGGAGAATCTGTGGAGGCGAGCCTGGTGTTGCTGCCTTTGGCTTTCCTCGACAGGGGTTCTTCTTTTGCTGAAGTTCGCGAGGCGGCGCCGATTCTCTGCGCACTGACCGACAGACTCACGTCTCGCACTGATTGCCTACTTTCCGGAGAGGCATGGGAGACGCTCCACGGAGCAACAAACGCGGAGGCGCCGGTCGGAACGGTGGCAAGTGTAGCGGCGGGGGAGGCGGTGCCGTCGGCGGTGAGCAGCCCTGCACGGGAGCCCGAGGAAAGCGTAGAAACCAGGGGAAACAGTACCGAAACAGAGGTTGAGGACTGCGCCGAGACGAGTTCTTTGCCACAGACGGATGACACTGAAACAGAGGACGGGCTCGCAGAGCGGTCGAAGTTCCGCGAACAACAACTGGGGGACCCCTCCTTGCTCGAGGCGTGGGAAAACGGCCGCGA
>JAZHYW010033410.1:0-31589 GCA_037355805.1 Ixodes ricinus
AGTCAATCAGAGACTCGGCATAGTCGAAGATATTGATTACTCAAGCTAGTGCTCGATACAAGAAATGTAGCAGAGTGCAAGGCGAGGAAGTTATTGTAAAGATCTGGTGGCAGGACTAACTTTAGTACTACCAGCCTTTTGCAAAGTAAAAGAAAGTCTGAATTCAGTCGCCTCCGATCGGTCAACTTCCACTGTGCTTCTTGACTCGCGTGCCAATTCTTTTGGAACATGTGGAGCAGAGAGAGGTTGAGCTTGGACAACCGCCTACAGTCTGCAGGTCCGAGACGCACATCCAAAGGACCGTTGAACCATAAGCTAAGCAACTTCTTTGTCGCCCACAGACACAGCAGATGCATATAATCAAGAGGAGCGCTGCGGATGCAGTCAGTCGGAAGCAATGTCAACACAGAGACGCCACGGTCGTGATAAGGGTCAGTTCGATGCATGAATGAATCATGGGTGTGTAATGTTAAAATCACTGATGGATAAAGAACCCGTTGTTGCTGTATGCGCCTCCTGCAACGCACTTCGGGCAACACGAGTAACTCATGTGACCCTTTATAATGTACACAAAAGAGCATGCCGGCGTGCCATAGGACAAAACTCTTCACAGAGACATCTTTGGTTTGCCCCTCGAAATTCATTCCATGTGACGTCAGCTGTCTTAGTTCACCTACAAGTGGAGTCAAGAAATCATTTGCTGAAGCTGGCTTTGACGGCCCGTCAAGAACACCAACAACGAAAGAGGTTGCCTTATTACCATGCTCAACGACAATACATTGAATGGGCCACAGCTGCTTTTTACAGCTTTTCGAAATGGGCAAACCATCAGTGTTGAAGGAAAGGGAAATCGATCTGCCTTCATGACTTGCGCACGATAGAACATTTCTCATCTGGTACTCGAGCCCAAAGTGGCAGTACTCCCCTGGGGGCATTGCTTTTACCGCAGACGAATGCAGTGTGTCTCTGGGTGTACCGAGCGAAGTCACGAGCATCGCTAGAAATTGCTGCTCTTTTTGAGACAGTGCGGCAGAGGGCGCACTTATGCATTTGGTCCCTTGAGTCATGATAGTTTTAGCCTCATATATCTCTTTGCTCTCTTGTTGTGGTCGCGCTTGAGGACTCTAGTTTTATTGAACAGGGGGTGCAGGCACAGTCTCTGACATGGATGGCGAGATGTCCTGATGGTGATGATTGAAGAGCCAAGGCATGCTCTCGTAATCGCACGTTGACACAGCGGCCTGTTTGTCCGACATAACACTCATACAGGAGCGCGGAATTTCGTAGACCACATTGACATCGCAATTCACATACTCATGTTTATGATGGACTGTGCATAGACTATGAGTTTGTTGAGGTCTGTTGATATTGGGACAAAGCCTCTTAAGTTTATCCGGGGCTGAGAGTACCACTTGTATGTCATATCTTGAAGCTGTCCGTTTCAAGTTATGCAATATTTTGTGGATGTAAGGAACCACTGCTGGCCGTGGTTCCTTAAGGGAATTAAAATTAAAAATGAATGTTTATCACAGGCTTTATTGTCTTCAAGTATGTGTTTTAGTTGATAAAGAGCATTTGAAGCTGATTTATTATGAATGAATTCCTATTGTTTTGGATGGAACAAATTGTTTTTATTTAAAAAAGTGATAGAGACGAGAATTTAGTAGTCGTTCTAAAACTTTTCCAAATATTGAATTTCAACAAATTGGTCTTTATGAACAAAGGTTCTCTGTTGGTTTATCAGGTGTGTTTAAAAGAATTAATTTAGCCTTTTTCGAACCAATTGCAAAATAACTATTCGCCTCGAGACCGAACCGTGTTGCCACCGTGCGGCTGAAATTGAAAACATGCGAAAGCGGGGATACAGCCATGCGTCATCTGCTACGGGCGCACGATCAGAAGCATGATTTTTGACGACGCAAGCCCGTTTCCCGCTGAGCTTGACCCTCCTTATTAAATGTTTGATGTTTTTTTTGTCATTTCTAGTTTCTAAAGGTTGTGTTGTATCGTATCATATGCGTAGGAATTCAGCGAAGCGATTATTATTAAGTCGGAAGCTTCCATGACCGTCCCAAAGCACATCTCGAACTCAACCACACGAAATGCCAGATACATGTACGTAGTCTTTTGTTTTAATGCATACTTCACGATAATGGTTGTTTCGCTCTCTTACTGATGTCTCCTACCATTCCGGAACAATAAAGCATTATTGCAAGGCGAATGTATTCACCTACTTGAAGACAAAGAACAAATGAAGATACACGCAGCTGACTGAAAGGAATATTGAAAGAACCTTATTGAAACCGCATTGTGGTAACTGAGATTTCGCTTGTGCTCGAGGATTTCGAGGCCATGAAAGAGCCGAGGGCAGTTTCAACATACGACGCGAGGTTCAAAGGATAAATATGAAGTCTTACCAATACAAAAGGTCCAGCACCGGTCACTTGGGAGATCAACGAAAACGCAAGCCGTTCGATGCACAAGCTACCGCGTGCCAATGAGCGTCTTATAAGCTATCAGGGGCCTATTCGCCTCGATAGCGAACCGTGTCGCCACCGTGCAGCTGAAATTGAAAGCATGAGAAAGCGGGGATACAGCCATGCGTCGTCTGCTACGGGCGCACATTCAGAAGTATGAATTTGACGATGCAAGCCCGTTTCCTGCTGAGCTTGGCCCTCCTTATTAAATGTTTGATGTTTTTTGTCATTTCTAGTTACTAAAGGTTGTGTTGTATCGTATCATATGCGTAGGAATTCAGCGAAGCGATTATTATTAAGTCGGAAGCTTCCATAATCTTAGTGCCTTGGTTTGTATACAACCGCGGTCCCACGCATCTGTTATCTCGCACAAACCATAGCTTTAATAAAGCATTGAATGTTGATTGGAGCAGTGGTTTGAATATAAAATTAACCCGACTGATTGCTACCTTTTAATAGACTAATCAATCAATAAATCCGTTAGCTTATTTTTCGCCGGTCATATTGCATGATAGACGTTAAAACTAGACATTTTTACGGGTTTTAGTTTAGCTAGTTGGTACATACTGTTGGCAATCAGGTCAGCTGAACACAAAAAACAAGAACAGGAAGGAAAGGACTGAACAGTCACACCGCTGACTAACAACTGACTTTTACTTTTTCCTCATCCCAGCCTAGGCCCTTTCTTCTTCGTCCTACGGCACATTAAATACGTTTAAAACAACCTTTTAGTTTACCACTCAACAGGGTGTGGAAACCAGCAAATATTGACGTTCTTTTTCGTGAACCGTAATTGACGAGGTGCTCATGCAATCTTCTCCTTTTTCTTCACTAGCCAAGGCCTCCAGCACTTCACGCACGAAGGAGTTCTTGTTCCTATGAAGGACGGTTATGCTGGTGAGCTCTGCATCACATCCACAAGTCCGGCAATGAGCTGACAAGTGTCCCGCTGATGTAGTTTTTACCGACTCTGCGTGCTCCCTTGCTCTATCGTTCATACATCGGCCAGTTTGGCCGATGTAGCTCTTCCTGCAAGAGAGGAAAATATGATAGACGACTCCCGTTTCGCATTGGGCATAGCGTGTTCTATGGGCTGTGTCACATATCGGCTGTTGATCACGTCCTTTGTTGACCCTGCGGCACATGGCGTACGCTTTGTTCGGTGCCGAACAAACAACCTGAATATCTTGCCTGCCTGCTATCTTTTTTAGTCTGTGGGTCAGTCCATGGATGTAGGGCACAACCAGCGATTTCGCATCGCGCTGGTGGATTCACCGCTTTTTCGCCGCTTGCTGCTTTCTGCTTCAGTTTCTTGGAGAGGCTCTCACATAGGCTTCCTAAAAGAGCGCTCGGGTAACCAGAATCACGTAGTCGGGCGATCTGTTCTTTAAAGCTTGTCTCAACTTTATGATGGCAGGACTTGCATAGCGCAGAGATAAGAGCAGTACTGGCTACACTTCTTTTGATGGTCGTTGAATGGCCTAACTCGTAGGGAAGAAACCCCTTGCATGATCGGGGTTCGTAGCGCCAACAGACGTGACTTGATTTGAACACCTAAAATGGTCTAAGAACTTGATTGACCTCTCCAGTGGTAGTTTGTAGGTAAACACCAATTCCGGGCAACTTTTTTGGAAACAGGTCAAAACCCTTTCTTTACATCCGTTCCGCTGGATTTTCCACCTCACTGTTGCATAGCACCAAATAGTCATCAACATACCTAAAGGTGGCTTTTACCCGCGTGTCATTCAGGCTCTCTTGAATGTTCCTGCCGGTCGCTGCAAGGAACAAATTGCAAAAATAGGGAGCAACTCGAGAGCCAGTACACACGCCGATTTTTTGTACGAAGTGTTGTCCTTGATGGGTTGCTCTTACTGGCTGATGAACCGGCGACGTCTGGGAGGTGGCCGGCGGCCCGGTCAGTTGCGCAGTAAGTGCCAGGACAGCTTGTTCCTCATCAGTGGGCCCCTTTTCTATCGGTGCCTCCTCAACCTCATTTTCACCCTCATCTTCACTCCTCGTTACCCTCAGCCTCATCCTCAGTGTCACCGACATGCTCTCTTGGCCTTGGCATCGTGGCTGGCTGGTCATCATCATAATCAAATGTTTCATCAGTTGGCTCAATAGTGAGTGAGATGGTGGGGGACGTATCGTCAGCAGGCGGGTAAATCCCCTGGTTGTGATGGCTTGCCCCGGGGCATACTAGTCACATCATGACCTTCGGGGTGAGGAGGGCGGACTGGTTGACCCCTCCTTGGCAGTCGGTCCCGTGGGGTTGCTCTTCCCGCCTCTCTTGGCACGTCCAACCATTCTGTTGCAACAGGGCGTAGTAGTGGTCACTGCACCTAGTAGGCTGAGTATGTATTATGTCACCTAGTATGTATTAGGGTCACTGCACCTATACTTCGTTTCAGCTTCGGTCCAGACGCAGCCAAAGCTACAAGCGCGAGCTCCGGGCTTTCAGCATCCCTGCCAAGCATGCGCGCTCGTAGAGTGCAAGCACTGTTCTGGGCCACATGCTCGCGCTTGTAGCATCGGCTGCGTCTGGACCGAAGCTGAAACGAAGTATAGTACGCAGCCCACGACCGACGCGCAGAGTGAGAAGAGTTTGCTCAGAAATGCTTCGCATTTAAAATATGTGGCTAATTGCTAGGCAATTGTGTCGCATACGTAAAACGCAGAATATTGGAGAACGTTTACGTATAGCAACACGATTGCCCAGTGATTTCCCAAACAATTTTTTCAACCAGTACTTACGTGAACAATCTCACAGTGCAGGGTCTTGTTGATGTTGGTGTCTAGCAGGCTATAGGTTCCATATTTGGCAGAGTAGCCGGGCGAAGCCAGCACGGCTGTCACCGGCCAAGTGAAGTCCATTGCCACACATTGCTGTCAGGAGGACAGTTTGTTCTGTCTTCCAGACATTTGAAATGAAAAAACCAAACGCTAATCTTCACTACTCCTACTATTCACTTTTCCTCCTCTGAACAAGGAGGAAAAGGAGGGTAGAGCAGGGGGCGGGGCTAATAGGAAGGGCGACAGTTGGGCCGCTTACACGAGCTGCACGTAACTCGGTCTCCCCGGCTCTCGATCATTAATGCCACACTTGAACGCGTCAAATTCGTATTTAAGGTGGGCTTCCTTGAGCTCCCGTTCTAGGTTGGATCTAAAGCCGGATTGAAGCGGAGTGACAGAGTGGTCAGGTAGTGCCAAGTGTTTAGAAAGTGGAAGACTAGGTAATATGGTCGAATGGGATCGGTGGTTCTTAAATCTTATATTGAAGGCTGTCCTGGTTTGTCCCACATACTGCATCCGACAAGCCTGACACTGGAAGAGGTAGACGTTAGGAGTGCAGCACATAAGGTCCCCGTCAATCCTCTTGGTGAAATATGATTTCGTGCTTTCAATGGTATAGACTGCGACGATGTGGGCGCATACCTTGCATCCAGGTTTCTTGCAAGGTCTGCATCTCGAGAAGGAGGCAGGTGTGGTGCGGGAATTAACGAGCATGTCTTTCAGGTTTCTAGAACGTCGGTAAATGACACGGGGAGGTGATGTAAGTATTTCTTTTACTTCCATCACCTCCCCGTGTTACTTACCGACGTTTTAGAATCCTGAAGGACATGCTCGTTAATTCCCGCACCACACGCGCTCCTTCTCGGGATGCAGACCTAGCGGGAAACCTGGATGCAAGGTATGCGCCCTGCACCCTATGGCCTTTAACCCTTTTAGGACGGGCTTTTAGAGCGGAGCCTTAGGTGCCCGTTTCCGGCTTGAGCGCGCCGGCGTCGTAGCGTCACCGCGCGGTGCATGATGGGTAAATTTCGCCGCTAAATTTAGCGGAAAATTTTCCACGCTAAATTTAGCGGAAAAATTTTCCCCGCTAAATCTAACAGAAAATTTTTTCCCGCTAAATCTAGCGGAAAATTTTCCCCGCTAAATTTAGCGGAAAATTTTCCCCGCTAAATCTAGCGGAAAATTTTCCCTGCTAAATATAGTGGGAAATTTTCCCCGCTAAATTTAGCGGAAAATTTTCCCTGCTAAACTTAGCAGGAACATTTTCCCCGCTAAATCTAGCGGAAAATTTTCTCCGCTCCCACCCTCGAGGTCACATGACCCCAGGCTACGTGACCCCCAGGCCACGTCACCCCCACGAGGTCAAGTGACCCCCCCGCCCCCCCCGTGCCTTCCCTCCTCCTCAAGAGCTGCGCTCTAATTCGGCGTTACGGGAGTTGTAAACGGCTTTCTTTTTTTTTTTTCTAAAAACTTGCTAAAAATTTCTTAATTTTTTAATTCTGCAAGTGGTTCAGATAGGTTTATAAAGCAAAGCCATGTGTCAAATTTTCGTGAAAAAGGCATGGTTTATTATTAGTATTGCTGAATAACCAAAGGTGGGCTTCACTGCACACAACATTTTTCTAACACGTTTTTCGCCGCAGAAAAATGTGCATCACAAAACACGGAATCAAAACTGTCTCACGGTTTTCCACAAAAACAGGCGGCTTCTGTGTAAGAAAACAATAGTCATAGAGCTTCATAGAAAATTACAAGTCTGTGCTTGTGTGAAACACACGGAAACACGGTATTGCGCACAAGGCTACGCTGCAGTTAGGGCACCATGTCCTTGTTTCTTTCCGAGATGACTTGGTCTTTGTGCAAACGACACACCGTCTCGTCGGGTTCGTCTTTTTCTCTGTTGGCGGCAAGTAGTCCGGGAAATGTCGTGCTGTAAGCCTTGTCAAGGAGTGGTCAGAGACTCTACCTCTTCTCCGTGGGCCCACATTTTCACAGTTTTGCTGTATCAGTCCCTCCACTAAGCTCAGTCTGAACTCGAGATGGCTGATAGAATTCCTGCTCTTCGTGTATAATGCAAATGCATTATAAATCACCATGTCCACTAAATGGCGAAACAACTTCTTGTAATAGGTCTTTTGGCCATCTCGCGCACACGGGTAGTAAGAGAGGTTTTGGTAGCTTTTATCCACCCCGCCCATGGTGTTGTTGTAGTCCATGACGATGATCGGCTTTGAAACCACTTCGCCTTTCCGATTGGTGACATCAGTGCTCCCTGCTGAGTGTACAGTGCTCAGAAAAGTCACAGGCTTCTTGTCTTTCCAGTGGAGGCATAGAAACTTGCCTCTTTGAAATGCCTCTATCTGCACCTTTCCGAAGTCGTTTTGTGTCAAAGTTCGGCATCTCCTTTCGACGGGGTCTGGCTGTGCCGTAGACATCAGTCTTGCGTGCCATGAGCTTGTCAACAAGCTCCGGGGAGTTGTAGTAATTGTCTACTGTAACACAATATCCTTCGTCCAACAGCGGACCCATGAGTGATGTGACCACACGCGTTCCCATGGCTTCGTCTTCGTTACCACCGACAGATCCTTTTCCAGTGTACAGCATAATATTCCAAATGTATCCACTGGAGGCTTCACACAAAACGAAGAACTTTAGGCCAAAACGAGCACGTTTCAAGGGCATAAATTGTTTCCAGGAAAGTCTTCCTTTGAAACGGAGCAGGCTTTCATCGACGGACACAGTCCCGCTCTGACGTGTAGAGTGCCTGAAAGTTGTCAACGAGTCTCATCAGGACAGGCCATAGCTTCCGAAGTTTTGGGATAGGGGTGCTGATCGTCCGGTGACTCGTTGTCCGTGACGTGCAGAAACTTCATCAGGAGGAAGAACCTATCTCTGCTCATCGTGTCGCCAAAAATTGGTGTGCGGAGGATCTCTCACGTTGACCAGTAGAATTTCACTTCAGGCTTGTCGATCACTCCTTGCAAAATGAGTAGTGCAAGAAACACCAGCAGCTCTCTTCTATCAGTCGGCTTCCAAGCTTTTCTGTGACCAGCCGTGCGCTGGTGCGACTGAAGAAACTGCGTCGCACGGTGGTTGGTTTCGGCGACGATGAGATCAACGAGCTCTTCATAAAAAAACTGAAGGAAATACTCCACAACTCCGGCACCCTCGTCTAGTTGGATGTTGATACGAGGAGCGCCAGTGAAAGGAAATCGAGGCGGTGGACGAGGGATATTATTCATGTCAATTTTTGACCAAACACGTGAAGAGTTTATGTCCTCAGCGCTGTCGTCGTCACTTTCATCGGAAGTGAGGTAGTCTATCCAAGACTCACCGGAGTCAGAGTCCAGTTCCACATCGCTTCCACTTCAAGAAAACGAAAAAGTTTCAGAGTCCACAGTTTTTCTTCTTTTTTTTTTTGCTCCACGTGAGGAATTATTGACTCGTCCTACGTAGGCTGCCATTTTTAAAGCGCAGGGTAGCCAGCGCAACAACAAAAGCTCCTGTTGAAAAAAATTTCTTTCTACGGGCTCCTTACTCCATCTGGTGCCTTTTCCAGCAAGTGCAGTGCAAGTGGATGAGCTCAAGACGTCTTTAGGATCATATCACCAGCGAAACTATTTTGGACGAGCTGAGCTCGTCTTCCGTATTTTTTGCAAGTAAATGCCTGACGAGCTGAGGCTCGTCTCCCGTACGGAAAGGGTTAAAGAAAGAAATGTCCAAGGATGTATAAGCGAAGACAGATTTCACAACCACATTCGGAGCCTAGCTACTGGTGAGGAGATCGAACTATAGGGGGCGCTGCGTTCACCAAAAAATTCCGCCTGCGTGGAAAACAACTTTGGCGTTCCAGTGTGCTGCCGTTGGCTGCCGTGTAGCTGCCGCGTTCCCTGCTGGTTTGTTAAGGGGGACACTGGCTAGAGGTCCAGCTTCTTAGCAACTCAAGTAATTGGAATGAAATTTGCAGGGGAGATTTAACTTCAGATGTAGGTGTACTGTGCAAACTTTCAGCTCTCTAGGACAACTTTACATATCTATATAAGATGTGTCACTCTTCGTTAAGAAATCTATGATATGAAAATGAAGCTATTAAGCATCATTTTAACTGCTTGAATATGAAGTAGGGGATGTAGGACTTCGGGCTATCTAGTTTTCATAACTCAAATGTAAATATTTCAAGAAGAGTGATTACCTCAAAATATGAGATGCATATCTGTCCTATGTCAATTTTTGAAAATATACCTTTTTCTCCAGTGAGGACTTTAACTTAAAACAAAATAAAGTAGATAGTCCGATTCCCCAGTAAATTTCAGTCTAGAAACATCTTGATTGTGGTATCAGAAATAGTTTACCTTGAAACAAAGATTCCTTCGTATGAAATTTGCAGCAAAAGTGGAACTGAGAAAAATGCATTCAAACATTGAACTCCATTACTTTTGTTAGTGCCTCACAATGCGCCGAAAATATTTTATATCAACGTAACTATTTGAGCGTATAGTTAAGAAATATAGTGTAAGGGTTTATAATTAGTTTTCTAAAACCAAAAACATCAAAATTGAAAAAAATAATTTTTATAAAAAATTTTGAAACTAAGGTTTATGTTTCTTCTTGAATATAGTATGCTCTCATTGCGTACCGCAGTGCTCAGTGCATGCTTTAGAGCCTGGAATCAGTTTTCATTGCTTTCCTGCTGAAAAAAACAAAAAAACACTCAAATTGCAGTGGATAAGTAAGAGTAGGGACGTGGTGTGTGGTCTGCCACTTTTCAAGCGATGCTTTCCAAGCAAGCTTATGCTAATGGACGAGGCATGTATCCACGTAAATCACGCTTGCATCAACATCCGTTTAAACCTTGCATTGTATTTTATAGGTAGTGGATGTTCTGCCAACAAATGGCACAGCAAGCCGAGGAAAAAAAAATTGCCAGTAGTTGTTTTTATTGGGTTTCGTGTATAAGGAATAGTCAAAACGTGGACTTCTAGTTGTGTGAGTAGCTCAGTGGAAAGGTGTCCGTTTCACTACACCGTGGGTCCCACGTTCAAGTCAAAGGGACAAACTTTTTTTTCGTGAAACATTTGGCGACTTATTTTTAATTCTTTTTTAGAATAATCATTGCCATCCGAAACTCCGGCAATCTTTTTTTCCCGAGTTATTGTGGTGGCTGCCGGCAAAATATTCCCACCCTATTTCATAACAGTGCACAAGAGGAGGAGTTCTTGATACGCAACGCCGTCTGGCCGGAAAATCTTTCAAAGGGATCACACGACCGGGTCGTGGAGGCTTCGGAAGCAACCGAGAGGTACTGCTATCATTTGATCACTATCCGGCTAGGTTTTACACTGGAACATATTAGGTATTCCAGGCTAGGTTTTACACTGGAACATATTAGGTAGCAGTATCGGTTTGATATTGTGATATTCACGCAATCGCGTGAATCATTTTGTGATTCCTATACACCAACTCATGTTTACAAACAAACCGAGTGCCCGGAGCGCCCCTAGTGGACGCCACTGGCGCCGCAGCATAAAGCGGCTTTGCCTGCACACCCCACATGGGGGTGTGCGGGCAAGAAGCTTCGCCGTCGCCCATAAACAAACCATTGAAATGCGGTGTTGTCGGCACCTGTGTGAGTCCCCGCGCTCTTTTCGCGTTGCAATTGTTGATTCTACGCTCTTCCTGGCAATGTCTGACTACTTGAGCGGCGTCAGCAAAATTAACGAGGCCCATTACACTCGCAAAACTTCGCGTGAATAATCTGACATGCGGCGATTCATTCCGCGTGGACGCCGCGGAATGTACGCTAAAGCCTGATTCACAGGATGAGATTTCGCTCGCAATTTTCAGTCAGCGACGTCGCTCGGGCTGCAAAAGCGTGAATCGATAGCTGAGATGGTCGACGTCGATACTGATGATCGCAAGCAGAATCGGACCAAGTGAATCAGGCATAACAAGTCGGTGATGGTCACTGGTAACAATGATCAAATATCTACTGTTTACATCGAGCCTGCTTACCAACCTTCAAACTTAAGACTTTTGAGGCCTGCACTTACTTATTATCGCAAGTACCGGGCCCATGTTTGGTCTACGGGCCGGTGTCCTCTAAAAGAGCAGACGACAAGCAGAAAGCGTTTTGAAAGAGCAGACGACAGTTCGAACGATCAGGCGGCCGTTTGAACTTCGAAGACGCACTGAACGTAGTCCGCAGGTGGTCTGTACAACTTGACGGTTTTCTCGGTGTTCATGTTGGAACAAAACAAATAAATGTGATGACCACAAGTATCCGTGAATTCAACCCAAAGGGCCTCCCGCCCAAGCAATCGTTGTCCGACGGCGTCCGTTTTTCCTTTTCACGACACATATCCACGTTCTCGGACGAAACCGAGCACATGCAAACTGGACCTTCAAACTGTTCTCGAGTCTTTTGGTACAGTCCCAGTCGCGGCATTTTGACGAGAAGGCAGGTTTTTGTCTGGTTCCTTTCAAAACAACCGCAGGAATACACGTCTGGCATGGGCCCTACCGCCCACAGCCCCGGACCGGAAGTGCGTCCGACGCGCCACCACCGCGCCGTGACGTAACAGAGATGAGTTTGTGTATAATTTCGATTGAGCAATGCAAATGTGTGTATGACTATTCCTCGTCGTGCAGAACTCATTGATATTTCATCGTGAACCGTGCACCTTGGTATAACTGATAAATAAACTGAAAAAGACAACTTGTAATGTTTAATGCCAATATGCAGTCTAATTAGCCACATTCTACATTATAATGTTCACCAGTGTGTTCTGTATTTTGGCATTTCAAGAAGAACATAATGTATTTAATAACGTGATGTGCGTCGGAAATTTTGATTCCGACGCACCACCGGGCACGCCTGCCGCCCTGAGAAGCTCGGCCGTGGCAAGGAGAGTCAGGGACCGGCCTGAGCCGACCTCAATCCCTAATGCACGCGAATCGCCTAGAACGTTAGGGAGAGGGCACGGGGAGCTGATGTGGCATTTCTTACTGCCATCACCTCCCCGTGTCACTTACCGACGTTCTAGAAACCCTGAAGGACATGCTCGTTAATTCCCGCACCACACGCGCCTCCTTCTCGGGATGCACACCTTGCAAGTAGAAACCTGGATGCAAGGTATGCGCCTTCGCACCCTATGGCCTCTAAAGAAAGAATGTTCAAGGATGTATAAGCGAAGACAGATTTCACACCACATACGTAACTCTAGCTGATAGGGGACAGTGACGTAGTGCAAAGTGAAAAGCTCTGGGTGTGGAAAGGCCACCTCTGCACCGCATGCACATTTGAAAACAAGTGAAGGTATCAGTACAGACAACTTCCAGCGCACTTGCTATACTTGGGGACAACTTTTCTTGGCATTTTTGAGGCTGAGGAGGAGAGCGTCGCGCACAGCTTTGAATCAAAATGGGAGAGGGCACGCATGCTTGACTGCATTGCCAGGAAAGGTTGTCCCCGAGTATACCTGCCCCTAGCTGACAATGGTACTGTGGATTCGTTCATCACAAGAAAATGCTTAGCAGGACTTTTTTGCGGAGTTGAGTGGGCGGAGTTAACATGTGTGCAGCTGTGGGTTGACGACAAATTTACCACAGCAAGGGAGGCTGACCAGCTTACGAACATTCCTTGTTGTCCAGCATTTTATGTCAGAGAGCAAAAACACCTATGGTGACCGAGGGAAATGGCTTGTCATGAAAGTATTGTCTTTTACAATGAACTCTGCCAACGATGCAGGGTGAATGTGTACTTCTCAAGTGCGCAAAGTTGTCTACGAGGACTACAGAGCCGTCTGTCATGCAGCAGCTGTTAGCTGTTTCTACAGCGAGCACGCAATCGGGAAAGTTTGCACACTTGTATTGAGGCGGTCTACAAGCAGTCGAAACGGGCCCATTTCCATGCCTGTTTTGTTAGTTGGACAGAGTCTGAAGTCGTCCTTTCTGCGGCCATCTTGCCCTCCCGTTCCTTTAAGCTCTTGATAAGCCGCTCCAAGTACTGCATATTATTCTCAGATGGAACAGCGCTGAATGCATCCAATGGCCCCGGGTTGCGCACGTTATCTGCTAGATGCAATACATAGTGTACATTATATGACGTCTGATCATCTCTCATACAGCCTGACAAATGTCTTCACAAATTGGTGGAAAAGAGACTCGGCATAGTGAAGATATTGATTACGCAAGCCAGTGCTCGATACAAGAAATGTAGCAGAGTGCAAGACGAGGAAGTTATTGTCAAGATCTGGTGGCAGGACAAACTTTAGTACTACCAGCCTTTTGTAAAGTAATAGAAAGTCTGAATTCAGTCGCCTCCCATCGGTCAACTTCCACTGTGCTTCTTGGCTCGCGTGCAAATTCTTATGGAACATGCTGGAGCAGAGAGGATTCAGTTTGGACAACCGCCTACGGTCTGCAGAGCCGAGACTCACATCCAAAGGACCGCCCAACCATAAACAAAGCAACTTCTTTGTCCCCCCCAGACATAGCAGATGCATATATTCAAGAGGAGCACTGCGGATGCACTCAGTAGGAAGCCATGTCAAAACAGAGACGCCGCAGTTGATGATAAGGGTCAGTTCAATGCATGAATGAATCATCGGTGCGTAATGTCGAAATCACTGATGGAAAAACAACCCTGTTGGTGCTGCATGTGCCTTCTGCAACGCACTTCGGGCAACCGGAGTAACCCATGTGACCCTTTATATTGTACACAAAAAGAGCGTGCACAGTGCATCACAGACAAAACCCTTCACAGAGACCTCAATGGCTTGCCCCTCGAAATTCATTCCATGTGACATCAGCTGTCTTAGTTCACCTACAAGTGGAGTCAAGAAATCGTTTGCTGAAGCTGGCTTTGACAGCCGGCAAGAACACCAACAACGGAAGGGGCTGCCTTATTACCATGCTCAACGACAATACATTGGATAGACCACAGCTGCGTTTTACAGCTTTCGGAAATGGGCAAACCATCAGTGTTGAAGGAGAGGGAAATCGATCTGCCTTCATGACTTACGCACGATAGCAACATTTCTCAGCTGGTACTCGAGCCCAAAGTGGCAGTACTCCTCTGGGGGCATTAGCGGTTACTGCAGACAGACGCAGTGTGCGTCTGGGTGTACTCACCAGCGAAGTATGAGCATCGCTGGGTCGAAAGGACGGGACTTCAAGACCTTCAGAAGAGACGTTAATGCAACCTGCGGAATGTTCTCATTGAGAGCCTAACTTGTCAGCGCTGCAGGAGTCGGCAACTGGCTCTGTTTCTAAATGTTCAGAAAAAGTGGGCTCGGTGCTGCGGATTGTCACCATTTGCAAGAGACAAATAATGCAAGCTGTTTTCTGATTGTTCCTCGTCCAAAGACTCGGCGCTCTGCCGCCTCTAGTGTCCCAGTTCTCTGTGTTGCCGCTGTGTCTCTCCTCTGAGCAACAGGTATTCTTTCGTGCGTTATGAAATTCACTAGAGGATGGTTCCGAGCTCTCAACAACAGAAACACTGCTACTGTCGCTGCTGCATAAGATAGGATTGTGTGCTGTTCGCATGCAGGTGGCATTCTGTAATACTACATTCTTTAACCTGCGTGCATTGCTCGCTGGCAGCAAGGATGTCCAAAGTTCTCGAAGATGGCCTTTGTTTGCCGCAATGCTCTTTTGCACGTGTTTGACTTTTCCTTCACTTTCCGCATGTTGATCTGCATGTTGGAGATATATGGATAGTCGCAAATTAGTAAAACGGATACTAGCAGCAGGCAGGATGTCTCATAAGTGCCTTGCCGTTAACTGTCGGTTGATTTTCTCATACGGTCGTATGGCCCCATACACATGTAATTACAGCTTCTGTTTCGTGTCTGTTGTGGCTAGGCACTCCTTGCAGACTGAAAACAACTCGCAGGAGCTTTGCACACAGACCAGGTATTTTTTCCTTCAGAGGATCAGCAGCCTCGGCAGGGGTGCTGCACTCCTGCGAAGCGAAGCAGGCAGTTCAGTTACAACCTTTCAAATTTCAGAGTATGTTCTCTTTATCCCCTCTATATTTGTTCCTATCTTTCCTTATTTCCTTATTTTAGTCTTGAAAATAAAAAAACACTCTGCTAGATCCTAGTCAGCATAAAATTATGGTTTCTACAAGATTATAGTAAGCACATACTGCGTGAAGTTCTCCATCATATGAGGTCATAGGGTCGCTTAAAGGGGCTGTGCAACAGACTTTCAGGACTTTGGCCGGTTGCCCGCGGGGGGTAATCTGTACGTCCACACTATAAAACGAAAAACAGAAAACCGCATTTTCTTCCGAGCGGCTAACTAGTCCACATTTTAAAAAACAAAAAATCGAAGGTCGCAGCGCCTCTCAACTCTCCACGCGAATTTTCGGGTGAGCGTACTCTGGAGGTTCACGTGGTTCCCCTTGGGCACTCTCTTTAGGGGCTCCTCCAGCCGCTTCCTCCGCGATTGACGACTTAGAAAGGATTAGCCTCGTGGAAGGTCACGGTGAGCGATGGACACAAAGGACGGTTCGGACAGTGCGGGCTGGACGGCGGTGCTGCAGCGGAGGGGCACGAGGGTTTGTTGACTCGCGCACTCCCCAGAGACGCCTGCCATGCTTAGGTGCCCGTAGGCGCCGCGTCGCTGCAGATCGGCAAACAACCCGTTTTTTGCCTTGCAATTACCAGCAAGCAGAATAGCAGTATTTCGGGGACAGGTGACGCGTTTTTGGTCACTTGAGCTTGCATGAACAATATAAAATGCGCAGTAGCTGTGAACTTTCAGCGTTAAAACCGTTGCACAGCCCCTTTAGGCAAGCACTAATGTCAGAAGAATCTACCCCATAACTACTCGTTGATGGAATCATTGGGTCGATAGCTTGTGTCTGGCTCGTCAGACATGTCCAGCATGTCCTCAGATTCGGAGTCGCTACACTCATGCTGGACTCATCGCTGGTGTCGAAAAGATCGGTCTCAGGTTCCAGAAGCTGAGTTGTGACATCGACTCCAAAGGGATTGGGATTGTGCCACACGGAGGCACGAAACACCACTGCTGTGACTGCCCGCCGCCTTCTGGAGAGGTTCCTTTGGCTACTTCTGGATGTTCAAGGATACCTGTTTTCTTCTCCCAGAGAGCTTTGGCTTGTCACTACCGAAACAAACTCATTTTCAGGACCAATATCGTGGTGTACCAAATCTGCAACAAAAGTGTATTGTATACAAAACTCATATATGATTATTTCTTCACAACAGTAAGCCTATATATAAAGCCACTACATCCACATACCTGGCAGCATGGTTGATGCCTGAATTTCAACTGAAGGTTTCGAGACATTTTCGGTCCGCACATCTTTGCTGGCAGACCAAGACTTTGATGTCTCTATCTCGCACATCAAAAACAATATTTAGGATATACTACTAAAAATTGGTTGCTGCCAGGTACCTTCTGTTAAGCACACTCATAGCCGCAGGATATTCACGTGTCACTAGTCGAGGTGGGAGTGGACTCGGGATGACAAGATCTGCTAGGTTTGCCGTGATGCATCTGATCAGCTTGCAGGGCAGCCAGATTGATCGGAAGCCGACATCTTGTCTGGTGCAGAGGGTTCGGCTGCTGGACGTTTATGCCAAAGCTGTGTGACGGCCACATCATCAGTGCTACCAGCAGTGGTGCGGTGAGATGTGTACCAATCCACCAGCTGGGGCATCACGAGTCCTGTCTGATGTACTGCAGTAACATAAATACCTCATCACTATTGATTCAGGATGATGAATATCATAAAAAACATCTACCTGGAAAATTGGCGTATCTAGCTTCTCCTGCAGACTCCTGCGGTACTTTCGTTCTGGATACCTGCACGCATATTACAGAAAGAAGGGCAACAAAATGCAAAGTCATGCCTACGTAAGTTGCTCCAAAGGTAACATGCAGGTACAGTGTAAGTACCTTCCTTAACAAGATCAACCAGGACCATATTGACTGTCAGATATTTCTACGAAACTTTCCTTCTATAGACCAGAATTTGTTATGTTCCATGAGTGCCACATTTTTGTCGATGCTGGCACCACCCGTGATAACAGGCTGAGCAGGTATTCAGGATAGCAGCTCTTGCTGCAGATTGCAGCTGCAGGAAAGACAGAAATGCATAAGCATGAAACAGCAAAGAACAATGCCGATACCAGACATTGTGGCAAATTGACGTAACCGTTGCGTGACAGGTCTCGCTTCTGTCATCGTCGCGTGCCGCCAGCACCAGCCGGGAATGTCGCGCAAAAATTAACCATGGCGATTACCTGCAGCTATTCGCTTAAATACATTACCGAGAACATCGAGTTCTTGCACTATTATTAAAACAGAAGCTGGGCAGAAGACACGTGAGCTGGCGGTCGCTGGCTGGCAGGCTTCGGACAGTGGTCTATGCATTCGCTGCCACCTGGTCATGTCATACGTGGCTGGGGCCGAAACATGAATATATGTGCGTATTACCACATACTGCACAGCCTTGTTTGAGAAGCGTTTTGGCCGGCCCATGCTTCTGACTCAGGGCTTCACGATTGCCTCCACTGGTGTGGATGGGTTGGCTGTGGTGCTACTAACGCGCATGCGGCACTCTTCATGCCACCTGGAGGTGTTGATCAGACAGGAAGCAAACAGCCAAGCAGAGAGCACCACATTAAAGCTTTATTAATGCACTGTAAATAATGTCATTTGCAGCAAACATGCGTCATGAATCTGCCATATTGCAACTTCGATAGCAGATAATTTTAACCAGAAATTTTGCATTTCATTTCTATGGGCATGATTCATAAAACTTTAGTTGCCACAAAAGTCATTCACAGTATGGCATGCGTCACAGTGGAACTCTGAGGGCTCCGTTTGCAGGCATGCAAGGGGGCGGGCAAGAGGAAGAATGCTTTGAACATTTTCATGCGACATAAATACTTTGTATGCAATGCTGAGACTATATGTTAAAGTGCAATACAGTACAATAAAAACACTGCAAAGAATCGACTTCCAAATGGTATTATAGGAGTTGAAGAACCCATTGCAGTGAAGATTTGTAGATTTGGCTCTAACATGAAATGCAGATAGTCGCCAACTTGCCGTGGATTCTTGGATTGGCCTTCGGTATCCAGAGCCATTTCCTTCATGTCTCACAAAAAAACGATATGTGTGACATAGTGCACTTGGAGCCTGTCACTCAGTGCATGCAGCTAAAAGTCAAATGCTTTCAGAAAGATCCTTAGGCCCACGGAGGAAGCCGCCATGTAATGGAACGCCTGGCGAGGCTCCTTCATAGCTGCAAGGAGCGCACAGCCTTTCTTTCTCACAAGCCTTTCTTCTTTCCACAAGCCCGGCAGACCTGAATGACCATGCAGCTGAGAACATCTTTGCATACGATGTCATCAACACTCCTGGCATAAAGTTTAGGAATTTCTACAAGGGGGCCTTTCACCTCTGGAAAATGTTCCAAAATAATCGAAGGTAAAGCAGGTTGAGCATCTGGGCATGTGCTTCTTGGACCTAAAACAAAAATAAAGGCTTCATATTGGCATCAAGCTGAACATCACACAATAATGCCCTAAAATGGGTGCTGTATTTAATTGTATCAACAAATGAAATGATATTACACATGAATACCCTGCTGGAAATGGGGCGCCCGTTCACATTGAGGAAGTGGCCAAAATTAATGTGTGCCAATGTGCAGTGTAGCACGAATGTGCAAAACCAAAGTTTTCTCATTGGTGCTCATAGGAACACTGCAGGAAGCCTACAATCTGAGAAAAGGGGCAGTTTTTTTATTGAGGTGAGGCCAACCTTGGGGAAAGAACGCGGGCAACCTTCTATGAGCACCCATGTGCTCTTATGAGCATATTGATGTATGTGTGTGTAAGCTGTAAGCATTGTAAAGTAGATGAGGGGGGAGGAGAGGGCCAATAGTGTATGCGCACCAGGCGCGATGGTCACTGGCTCTCGGGGGTTGGGGGTTGTGGGAGGAAAGTGGGGGGTAGAGGGGGGAGATAGATTTAATTTTAGAGGAGAGGGGAGGGCGGGCGGGCTATGTCGGAAGAAGCGTGGGGGGTGTTAATTTAGTATAATTAAGTACCGGGCGGCCGGAAAGGGGGGGGCAGCGCTGGTGGCTGGCACGGTGCGGTGTCCGGCGATCAAGGCGGTCACCGGGGGGACCGCGTCGTGTAGAAGGAGGTCCTACTCCAGTCTGGACGCGTCGGAGCACAGGCGTGGTCGTCGAGCGGGCCGGCCTGGGCGCCGCACGGGCTCACAGGGACGACAGGAGCCCGGTGTCTTCCAGGAAGGTGAGTAGGGCTCTGAGTGCTCGGTCTTTGCATCGTTTGTCGCCCCTGGGTCGCAGGATCTCTCTTTTGTGCCGCAGGTGAGCCCCAGAGCAGCGAAGGTAGCCATCATGGATCGCGCGGGCATCCGCGTGCTCCGCGCAATCGAGGAGGAGATGGTCCAGGTCGGCCCACTCTCCGCAGGTCGGGCAGTCCGGGTCGGCCTCGCGGCGGAGGTGATGCAGCCACGACGGGGTCCGGGCGCAACCGGTCCGGATACGGTGGACGACGGCGGCGACCTGGCGGCTCGCGTTCCGGGGAAGCCTCGCCGGGCGGTCTCCCGCAGCGTAGCGTTGGTCCGGGTGGTCCTCGGCGGCCGCTCGAGCGACGAGGAGTTTGGCATCGGCGAAGGGCCCGACGTCGGACGTCCGGAATGCGGCCTCGTCGTGGACCCTTTCTGCCAAGTTGTCGGCGCTCTCGTTGCCAGGTATCCCGCAGTGACTCGGGACCCACTGGAACGCCAAGCGGTGGCCGAGGCTCTCGAGGAGCAGGGCCTCTCCGGCGATCTCTCGTGCGAGGGGGATGCCCTCTCCAGGCTGTAGAGCTGTGCCAGGGCCGCCTGGGAGTCGGAGAGCAGGAGCCAGTTGTCCGGCCCCCGGCTTCCGCAGCGGACCAGGCGCAGTGCGAGAAGTATCGCGGCGAGCTCGGTGGTGGTGCTCGTCGCCCGGAATGCAAGACGCTCGCCCGCCCCAGCGCCGCTCTCTCGATGAAAACAGCCGCTGTCGATGAGCCGTCCGAGGGCCTCACCGAGCCGTCAGTGTACAGGCGCGCCCAACCGGGATAGTGCTGCTCGACATGGTTCTCGGCCAGCTGTCGGGCCGCCACGTCGGCTGTTTTTCGACGTGAGCCCATCCCGTCGACGTGGGTGTTGACGGCCAGCGGGTGTGGTGCCGTGTGGAGTGGTGGCAGTGGAGTGAGCGACGGCGAGGGACCGGCGATGTCCCCCAGAACGCACAGGAGTTGCCCCAGGCGCGACTCGGGCCTCTCCGCGATGCGTGCCAGCAGTGGAGCAGTGGACTCGCAGGTGGTGATTCGGATGAGGTGCCCAAGTGCGCGCTTCTGGAGGTGGTTGCCGATGGTGTTGGCTGAGGCCTCTGTGTACGTCGGGATTGACGCCGCCGTCTTGGACACTCCCAAGCAGATCCGCAATGCAATTCTCTGGACCGCCTCCAGGTTTTCCGTCTGACAGGCGGTGAGGCGGAGCAGCGGCAGCGCGTATAGCGGCACGGACAGCACTAGTCCCTGATGTAGCTGGAGCATCATGCTCTGGGACGCCCCCAAGTGCTGCCCGCGAGCGACCGCAGAGTGTTGGTGCGGCGCCGCATTCTCTGGATTACCTGCGCCACCGCTTCTCCCCACGTCAGCCGCCTGTCTATGACGAGGCCCAGGTAGTTGACCTTTGGCTCATGGTGGATTGCGCGGCCGTCGATTTGCAGTACCGGTCTGAACGTTGGTGGGTTGGGGGCGTAGACCAGGGCCACCGTCTTCTCCGCCGACACGTCCAGGCCGAGTTGTCTCAGGTGGAAGATGACATTGGTTAGGGCCCGTTGCAATTCTTCCGCCGCCAGCCATCTTTCCCGGCCGCTTTTCCCTGTGATCCACAGCGCGACGTCGTCGGCGTAGACGGCGATGCCGACCGGGTATCTCGCCGTGCCCCCGCGCGGGCGGCCGCCGGGATGGCGGACATTCCAGCCGAGAATAGGAGTGGGCTAATCACGCTGCCCTGCGGGACTCGCGCGTGAGGTGCTTGGGCATGCTCTTATGTGTGCCCACCTTGACGGTGACCGAGCGGTCGCTGAGGAATGCCTGGACGTATCTCAGCGGCCGTCCGGTGACTCCGAGCCTCCGCAGGGCGTCGATGATTGGGGGTGGGGCATGGCGTCGAAGGCCTTGCGGATGTCTAGTAGAACCAGAGCCGCGGAGTGCCCTTCTCTTTGGCGTGCTCCAGCGAGCTCACGAGGTCCCCGACTGAGTCTGCTGTGCAGCGCCGCGTCCGGAATCCCGAGAAGCACTCTGGCAGGGCCCCTGCCGCCTCGAGGTGGTAGGTGAGGCGGCGCAGGACCATCCTCTCCATTGTCTTGCCTAGGCACGACGTTAGAGAGATGGGCCTGTAGGAACTTGGGGCTTTGGGGTCCTTGCCTTGCTTGGGGATGGGGATTGCCACAGCCTCTCTCCACTCGCTGGGAATGTCGCCCGTTCGCCAGACGTTGTTGAAGAGGGCCAGGAGCTGTGGCAGGGATCCCTCGTCCAGGTTCCGGAGGGCTTGGGCGGTGACTCCGTCGGGGCCTGGCGCCGTGCGGCGGCGGGGGACAGCTCGCAGGGCGTGTCGTAGCTCGTGAAGCTGGAAGTCTGCGTCTGGGGCTGTCATTTTCGGCGCTGTAGGGGCCTCGAATGTCCACCACATGAGGGGAGGGCCTTCCGGGGCCGGGGGGCGGGGGCCGCGAAGAGGAGTCGACGAGGGAGTCGGCCAGCTCGGTGGGGGTCATCCCGAGGGACGCGGCCAGGCAGAGCACGGGGCTTCGTGGGGATGGGTGGCCCTGGAGAGATCGTACCATTTTCCATGCTCGCTTTTCCGCCCCCTGGGGCCCTGAAGGAGGCACCAGGAGTTGCCACTGCCTCCTGGCCAGCCGTCGCCCATGGCGCCTAAAGTCTGCGTCCAGTCTCCTGCACGCGAGAATATCCTCGGGCCGGTTGGTTTTCCATGAGCGGCGCTGGGCTTGCCTCCTTCGGGCTCTGAGCTTTAACCACAGGAGGTCGGGGTTGGGCCGGGTGCTGGGGACTTGGACTGTCCGCGTTGCCGCGCGAATGGCATCCCCGATGAGCTGAGTGGTGAGTGGCAGGTCGGCCGCCGCTCCTCGGCGATGATTCCTCGGTATTTGTCCCAGTCGGTGACTTTGCACGTCTTGAGTGGGGCACTCTTGGGTGTTCCCACTACTATGGGGCGGTGGTCGCTTCCCAGCTATCAGGAAGAGGGTCAGTGGAGAGCGATAGTCCCGGGGTGACGAGGGTGAGGTCAATCACGCTTCCCACCGCTCCGACGCCGACGAAAGTGGGAAGCCTCCGGTGATGTTGCAGAGGTCAGTGTTGTCCAACGCTGCCTGAAGGCGCTTGCCTCTGCCGTCTGTTTTGCGATCTCCCCATGATTCCGAGTGGGCGTTGAAGTCACCACAGATGATAGCGCGGTCCCCGCCCACTCGGGCTCGGAGGTGGCAGAGATCTAGAGGGTCCCAGGGCGCGTCGCTGGGGACATAAACAGAGGCCATGTGGAGAGGTCTTCCTTGAATCTGTAGCGTTGCTGCCGCGATCTCCGCTGACCCCCTGATGGCGGGAGGTCCAGCGATTTGGAGCGTCTGCACCAGCAGCATCGTCGAGTCGAGTGCGCAGGCGCTGCAGGAACATACCCGGAGATTCGCGCTCGCCGAGCACATGGGCTCCTGGAGGGCCAGGGCCTCAAAGGGGTTCTTCTTGTCCCTGAGATATTTACGAAGCTCCTGGATGCGACGCCCGAGACCGTTGCAGTTCCATCCAGCATGCATGCGCGGCGCACGCGGATGCTCTGCGGGGGACCTGGGTTGTTAAGGTTGTCCCCCATAGTTGGGCTCGTGGGGTGGGCTGGAGGTGACGTCCGCAAGTAAGTCTGCGCAGGCCTTTCGTAGCCTGGTTTGGGTCTGCTTGGGAGGTGAAGTGCGAGGGCGGCCACGATCTTGACTAGCTGCACCAGGAGGTCTTGTAGCGCTCCGTCGTCTTGGTGGCCGACGCTCTCGGTACCCCGCGAGCCAGGGGTCGGGCTGCTCCCCGGGGCAGCGGCGCGCCCGAGGAAACGGGTGGCTTGTTTCCCGCTGCGCGCCGTGCCCCGCGTATTGCTGATGTTCTCCTCGGGCAGGCGCGGTGGGGGAGGAGGTTTGTTGACGTTCTGCCGTCTCCGTTGCCTCTCCTGCTGGGACGATGATCCTCCGGGCCATGCGCGCGGGCGGCTGGCGACGGCCGGTCATCGGGGGAGAAGGAGCCTTTCGTCGGCGGCGCCTGCGCAGCCTCTGATTGGTTGGCTTGAGTTTCTCGGCGAGGCCTCTCCCACGCGCTGTAGTGCGCTACCGTGCACTCCCGGCGGCCGCTCTGTGTATGCTGGAAAATGCAATTGAGAAACTCCATCGTGACGTCGCCGGTGGGAGGAGCCTAATCTCAATCGGCGGCGAACTCGACTGGCAGGGAACTCCATCGCGGCTCGTTGATGACGCTCGACGAAGAGCAGCGATTGAGTTGAAACTTTATCGGGATTTTGTACCTTAAATTTCCCTATAGGGAGCAGTAATGTCCCTATGGGGAATATTTCGAATGCGCAGTGAAGCGCCTTGTAAAAGCAATATTTGTAAACTCCCAAAATGTAGGTTACAGTCCAATTGAAATCAAAACACTTGCATTCAAAAATGGTTGCTCAAAAAAGTTTTTTTTACGTAAGCGGCACAGTAATCGTGTGCTGCAGCACTTCGTGATGAACCGGATCTTCGGCTGTGGTGGATGTAGCAATGGCCGAAAACTGTGCGAAAAAGCGTAGGCTCGGTGCTGCGTGTCCCCAGGGCAGTTCGCGCTCTTGGTAGACTATCTGGCGGCCAACCCGGCCCTTGTGAGGGCCGCCACGAATAGTTCGTTGACTAAGGAAGAGCGGAACGCCCCTGTGGGACACAGTGGTAAGCAAGCTGAATGCTCAAGGCCCGGCCATAAAAGCCGGGCCGGAGTTGAAATCACATTAGAATGGCCGCATCTGCGCGGTGAGGCGGCGCAATAGCGACCTTCGTGTGCCACACGACAGATGGGTGGCAGAGTGAACCCAATACCCTCACTAAGCACCGAGGAGGAGAAGGTCCTGGCCCTTGTGAGCACCGGATTCATCGAGGGGTGCGGGGGACGACGTGTCGGCGTGGCGCCGATGGTGGACGTCAGTGATGGAAGTGCTGCGCCATTTGCGCCGTATTGCGCCTCGAGCGAAAGTCTGCTACATCTTGCACCAAAGTGCCATTTCGGCTAAGAATTGCGCCACACCTGCGCCGAAATGGGCATAAAAAATTGATATATTTTTTTATTGGTTGAATTCAATATTCAAAGAAGTAGAAAGAAAGAAAAACAGTGGAAATATGTATTTCACAGCGTCTTTACTCACCGCATACAGTAGAACCTCGTTGATACGTTCTCGGTTGATACGTTTTCCCGGCTGTTACGTTCAAAAACGCCGTCCCGTTTTACTTCCATAGAGATACATGTATTAGTTTCCTGCCTGTTACGTTTGCTTTCCCGGTTGTTATGTCCAAAAGTTAACGTAAGCAAAAATAAAAATAAAATCTTCCTAAAATTAGGCAGCAAGAAAAGAGAAAAAAAACGGGCAAAGCAAGAACGGCGAAAGAAAAAGGTAAACAAAGATAAGGGGACCAAAGTGTGATTACTCAACCGTGGTTGAGTAATCACACTTTGGAGCCGCGCATCGACTCCAAAGCGATCGATGCGCTGACTAAGGAGTCGCGCATCGACAGCGGCGGTGTTCGGGGAAAGGCGCACTCTACCGTTCTAACACCGAGCACTCCCCGCCCTCTATATGCGCGCGCGCGCGTGCCTTCCCCTTACCTTTGCCATCCTCCACTTGTTTTTTTTATACAACTGTTTTTTTTGTTTTTTTTTGCTGCGTATTCCTGTGCGCGTATGCCGCTTGACGGTCTGCCAGCTCCAGCAAACGCGAGCTATCGCAATCCTCGATAGTTTTGTAAGTACACATCAAATAAACTTGTATAAGAGCTATACTTTCTATCTCATGTAGAGCTCCCCTAAGTGTGCTATCGGTTGTTACGTTTTCCCGGATGATACGTTTGTTTTCCGCGGTCCCCTGAGAAACGTATCGATGACGTTCTATTGTACTGTGTTTCATTTAAGGCCAGAGCACAGTCGAAGGCTCGAACATATGCAACACGAACACACAGTAAAAGCGCAAGTCACGGGGCATTCGCTGCATTTGATTGGTTTAATGATTTTAATCGATAAAAGGACACGTACAGTAAGATGGTCGGATGCCTCGATGTCTCGCTTTGACCTTGTTTGGTTAATCCCATTGGCTCGTAGACGGCGGTTGCGCTTTAAATCAAGGTGAAACGCAAGATTGCTCGACCGCGCGTTAACCCGGTTTGATGCGCTAACAGCTTGATCACCGACATCCTCGAAAATTTGAGACGATGTCAGGAGCCCAAGGTCGCAACAAAACATTGCAAAAAACACAGTAGCATGGCGGCTACTGCGATAAGACAGAAACCAGGCTCCTGTACTCCTGGTAAGATAGTTGATTATTATGTCTGCCGTATGCCTCCATGGCGCCTCTCACCAGCCCACGCGCGTCAAGCTTCACTGCCTTGCACCGGAGTGTTCGGAGTAGCTGCTGGCATGAGAGAGCGTCTGGTTTAGCACGATATACATATAAATTATTCTCAGTATTATTGCAGGTCCACATTCTTTGATCTCGATTATATGATCTTGTTTTCAAATGCTGCGTCGAGACAAAATGCATGCGGTGCTTTATTTGAATAAATGTAAGTGAAGAGTAGGTTTTCATAATGTTTGTGGGCGGCTGTTTTTTTTTTCAGTTTTTAATATTCAAGTCTTGAGTTTGGTAACGATCAAATTTGGGAGGCGCATTTTTACTAATAGACGTGTTAGTGATTATGTCGGTTTTTGGTGGCATTTTACAGAAACAATACATACAGGCTAAACAAACTACCGGTGTAAAAGTGGTAGGGGAGGAGGCTTTATCCTAACTGAAGTGTGATGCATTTCTCATCAGTTTGATTGGTACCCATTGTAAATGAAGCTCTACCCTGAAGCAGGGCCTTTTTTCTAAGAAAGCTCTATGTACCTTTCTCTGCCCTATTGGTTCTTATTACAAAAGGTAATGAGTAATATGAGAGAAACCTCAGTCATTATCAAATATAAAGTCATGTAGCGATGCAATCAAATGTTTTTTAATTTTCAAGTGATATGCTAACAGACGTTGGCATCTGCTCCAAAAGCCGCCAGTGGCTGCTCCAAACGGATATTTTGCCTGCTACAGAACCTGCTCCAAAGGGTCAAATGCCGCTTCCATCACTGTGGACGCATCCGCAGCGGCAGTAAGTACTTAGAATCGTAGCTCAGGCGGTATGCTGCGTTTGACCTATTGAGCAAGGACTTAATAACGCGAAACTGGAGCATTTGTGCTTTCTCTATTGTTTCCATGAAAGCTTGGATCGTGCTCCTGAAGTTCACGGGGCAATTGTTCTCATGGACCATGCTCTATTTATGCTTGGAGTGTTGGAGATGCCACATTACATTCACACATCGCCAGAAAGTCGGGCCTGGTTGACATGCTGTTGTGTTGACCGAGTTTCACTGCATTATACAGGACCCCTCACCAGCTGATAAGGACGAGGCGGCACCGAAGCGCCACCTCCTGCATCGGCACCCACTGCACAAGTGGCAGCGCCACCCCAACCGAAGTGGTACGTGCAGAAGCAATGTACATATCGTAGAATGCATACTTGCTACTTTCGATTTACCTGCATCTCCTGCACCGGTGCATTCCGCAGCACTGGATTTACGAGTGCAGCCTGTAGCAACACTCGACTCGAAGCACACTGCCCTGCACTTTTCTGCACCATGCTACACTTTTCTGCATCGGTGGAGGCTGGTGCACATGCTAGTCGAAGGCCAGTGTAGAATGTGCTTCATGTTCTTTCCAGTACACCAGCCGCCAGGTGCCCTGCCTCCCCGTGTGGTGAGGGTTCGCTCTGGGCCAGAGTGTACCACTAGGGACCTCCTGGCTACGCAGAAGGAGCAGCTGGCTGCCCAGCTGGACCTGGTGGCCACCCAGCGGCTACAGCTGGCAGCACTGCAGCAAATAATCGAGCTGCGCAGGGGCACACAAGAAGCGATACGTGGGCTGACGAGTGTAGCAGTCTGTTTTACACCATCAAGCACCCTGGGCAAACTCCAGCCATGGCAGCCCTTCTCCCGTTTTGTAGGTATAATGTCGCGCTGTTAGTAAACATGCGAGTAGTGGGCCAACACAAGTGTTTTGTCAGATGAGAACCGCATTCCAAAAACTAAAGGGTGTTGTGTTCAAATGAATAAATAAAAAGCTAAAAGAATGTCAAGAGGGTGCAGCAGCGTCCCCATATTGACGGCACACTGGGTGGTCGCGCACTCCTAGGGCCGACCCTGCCCGAGAGGCATACTCACTAATGAGAGCACGGACATCTGCATCCAAACCATCTGCGTCCGTTAACACGATACGTCAGGAACATGCTGTTCAAATACTATTAATAAACATGTCCTTATTGAAAGATTTTCAGTAGAATTCGTTTTTTGTTGAGTATATCCCCTTTCTCCTTTGCCTGCAGGCTGTGGAGGGACTAGCAGCCGCTAGCACACAGCAGTCGTCAACATTGACAACGTTAGTGCTACACCTCATGGGGTGCGGAATTTGCATCCACCACAATAAAGAAAACTCAAAACATAACTTCCTTTGTCATTTATTTTATTGTGCTCTAAAGATTGACCACATTTATCCTTGCAACAGTACATCACAACACAAAAATGTTACAATACTAAGAATTAAACAAAAATTGGATTGAAATGCCCCTAATCTATATAAACACTGTTATTACAAGTTTCAAAATTGGTAAAAGGAAAAAAAAACATACATATCAGGTGACAGCAAGCTAGCTTCCAGTCATGTCATGGTTACTGTACAGCAAGATGATAATTTCACATGTAAGTTACACTAGTGACAGGAAAACTTGACAGGCTGGTGCAGCGAGGACCTGTAAGAAGCAGCAACTTTTTTGTGGGGTGTTTTGATATTGTGGGAAAAACGCCAAAGGAACACGGACAAAGAGTAGAATAACAAGACACATGGCGCACTCTCAACTGAATTTATTAGGAAAAACACACTTATAAACCAACGAGAGCACACTATCAAACACCACACGTCTTGTTAGTCCCTGCCCAGACCACGTTTCAAATATTCAAACTCATCCGTAGACAGAGCCAGAGAAGTATCGCTAATGCACTTGTCACCCTACTCTTAATCTCAAATGCCTCGTGAAGCTCGCGTGACACTTTGTTTTTGTATTTCCCCAAAATTTTAGTGCTGTCGAATGATGGGGCGAAGAGCATCTGGTTGCAAATGCACAGCCAAATGCCCTGACGGTGTGCCTTCAGTTGAAGCGAGCGTGCTCGCGGAGCCGATCATTGATACATCTTCAGTTTGGCCCACATAACCAACCACATGTCATTGGGATTTCTAAACGACGGCGGTTCCTGCAATCAATGTATTTATTTCTGTGCTTGGTGTTGCACGGGTCTGTCATCTGTTGGGGGTCATTGATTCTCCTGCATAAACGCGACATTTTGTTAGGTTTCTAAAATGCGACTCGGAACATCATAGCGCCCAGCCACCTTCTTAAGATTATGTCGTGAGCACCGTGATATATGGTATCACCACCGGCCGTATGTTATCTTCTTTTGTGCCGATGGTTTCTACGTTCCCTTGGACTTCTTATCAAGCTCCCAGCCACTTCGACCAATGAGCTAGCTGGGAAACCCCCTTTGCAGACGATCTACTTGTCTAACAAAACTATCCAGGCCGCTATGCAGGCAAGACTTTCTGAGAGAAGCCTATGCACGAGCTCGCGATGCCTCTCTTCACGAGCTTGAGTGGCAGGAATCGAAGGAAGATCCCCTTCTAAATCTAGGGAGTACTCCCAGCAAATATGCTCACCTAGAAAACTGAGCTAGAGGTCAAGAAATGCATAATCCCTGCCTTTAGGTGTCTCGTGAGTAAATGACGATCCGTGGCAGCAAGAATTGAATACCTTTAGCGTCTCTGTAACTTCACAGCTAGAGAGATCGGCATTGCGTCCGAGGATGAGAAAATCATCTACATACCTAAATACCTTGTATTTGCCATCACTCATCTCAAGCTCTCCTTACCATCGCCTTTCCGCACTTACTTAAAAGATATTGCTACAAAACTGACATGACTACTGGCACCGATGCAAATTCCCTTCTTTGTAAATAGACACCCCCTCAAACGACACGAACGTGTTGTTTAAATCAGAAGCAGGAGCTCAGAAACCCTCAACATTAATACCACAAAAAGCTCTGAAAAGCCGCTACCCCATTCTGGTCGATGCAGTCTCTTACCGCAAGGTAGAGGGGCTCATGGGAGATGGAATAAAACAAATCCTGGACATCTACTGAAAACCGCTGCCATGGTGAGCGTTACTCAAAAATTCAATGACGCACTCCGATTTTTTTGTTGCAAACGGGTCATCCAGTTTTAACCGGACAAATGCTTGCGCAAACAGTCCCCTTATCGCGACTGCCACGTGCCTCTCTCTGTCACCATCGCCCTGAAGGGCACTCAAGTTTATGAGTCTTAGCGGTAAAAATATGTCCAAAATCACTTCTGCTGGCTCTCACACTTGTCAGGACCGTGGGCAGCTCCAAGGAGCGGCACAAGTCCAGAGCGCGGTCCTTCACCTTCGTTAGGGCACGCGAGGGCTCACCAGCATGAAGTTCTTGTCGATGGCGCTGTCTGCGCCCTGGCACTATACCAGGGCGAGGGGGCAACCACAAAGCCTCCCTCCTTGTCAGCTGCAAGCAGTTCAACGTGAGTCACGAATTTTGTGCCTGTGAAATATTCCTAAACCTCACACTTTCCAAATATTGCCCTCTCTCCCTCAGGGTCCGGGCTTGTGGTTTGCTATGCGCTGCTGTCTGGACCCCTCACAGTCCTCGGAATCCGACTCGTCGAACACGATAGGCTCGGGAACAGGCTTTGGGATCGTGCAATAATTGCAGACATTGTGCAGAATGACGCATGCAGTGGCTATATTGCAAGGCCCTCTCAGGGTCGTAATGGAGGGCTCGATACCTCTGTAAGCATCTAAATCTATTTTTAAGTATGCCGATACCGCTTCCACAATTGAGCGGTGTCTAACTTTCTGGAACATGGACGAAGGGGGCCGGGCACCCGCCGAGAAGAGACGACTTGCAGCCTGGTTGAGGGTGGACATATGACTGACCGGGGCAGCGCGAGCTCCCGGCGTTTATTGACGCGGTGATCAATGCTGCCCGCCGAGCCTGCTGGCCATCGACGGGCGGACGGGAGAGGGCGCTAGCATACTTGTCACATCCCTCCCCCCAGTTTGTTTTTCTAAAACAATATAAATAAACAAACGACACATACGGCCGACACCAACTCGGCGTCTGGCCGCCAAGTCCTGGCCGGTCGACGGCGATGGTTACCCAGGCGAGTAACGGTCAGGTGGCCTACGCTGCCGCGTACTCCGCCTGGTCGCTGGTGCTCGACGGGCCGGTGTGTGCAACGCCTGGGCGCTGCCTGGCCGGTCGCGCTCCACCCAGTGGAGCCGAGGACCGGATTGGTGAGTGGCACGGTCCAACTGGTGCCACTGGACTGGTGACGCTTGTTGCCTCCGTGGTGGGTGCGGCCACTGGCCGAGACATGGTGCGCGCTGGTCCCCCGACTGGCTGCTCTCCGAGTGACGGCTGGGATGAAGCCCGGTCCCGAGGCGAGGCTGACATGGTCGGCATGCCGGTGCCAGGTGGTCCCGTCGGGCATGCGGACGAGCAGCGACGAGGCGCTCGCTGGCGAAAATCCACATGTCCGTGCAGACCAGGGTGTGCCAGACGTGAAGTTCCTGGCGTAGACCGACGCCTGCTCCGGCAAGGCCCGGGACGGCACCCCGGCCTGCAGCCAGCTTGGCTTCAGCTGCCGCAGGAGCGCAGCGGGGACCGGAGGTCTGGATGCAAGACGTCCAAGGGTGTCCTGACCATCCGGGCCCAGCAAGGAAGCTCGCAGGGAGGCACGGCCAGCGATCGCCGTGGGGTGTGGTCCGGGCCTCGAAGAGTACCCGGGCCACTTAGCATGATGCAACTGGAACGTTAA
>JAZHYW010033411.1:0-12481 GCA_037355805.1 Ixodes ricinus
AGAGTTATCAAGAACAAGCCTAACGGCAAAAGGGGTGATGCCGAGACCAAGGTTACAAATTTCCCGCGCTCTGCAATGGGGTTGCGTCAAACGTTGCATAACTTGCAAATCCAACAGGCAGCCTAAGAAAACTAAATTTCACGAATGTTTTTTTTTGTATTTTTGTTTTGTTTCACTGGCGTGAGCTTCAACAACCTTCATTCGCATCGTCAAACTTCTTGTAACCCGTCGGCACCAAGCTGTGATGTCCACCCTACTGATCCATATAACAACAGCTGACGTCACGATTCCGGTGTTGCGAGTAGAGTCTATCCCTCCCAGACCAAACAGAAACCTTCAAAACATGCGCGAAAAAAACACAAAAAACATTGTGACTTGCAATATGAGTCACTATCCTACTTCAGCCGACGCTGAAATTTGAGGGGACCAATTTGAGAGCGTCAAATGCACGACATCATTATGTTTGTAACGTTTCCGTACGTGTTCTTTTATCGCTAAACCAATCATAAACACACAAAAAAAGCTTAGTGACTCGCGCTTTTCTTGACGCCGCTCGATTGCTCCTATTAGCTCGTAGCGTCGGATGCGTTTGGACTTCAGCTGATGCGAAGTATAGTATATACATATATAACAGTTTTGCCTATTAATGTGTTGAGCCAGTTATGAGGCAAAGCAGTGATACCAATTTCACCGGGGCTCACCTTTAAGGACAGTGCGAAGCAATGAAGCTGAACAATAGTAACTAAGAGGCTAAAAACCGCGGCGCGAGGCGAGATCCAACTGCCTCATTGTCTCGCCACAGCTAATGAGATTGTGGATGAAAAAATAAGACAATAATACGATAAGACAATAAAACAATAAGAATAATGAAGGGCAAAGCACGAAGCGCGAACACAATAAGCGACTTTGTGGGCTTCTTAAGCAGTCATTAACAATAGCGTGGAACGGCCCCAGATGATAATGAGTGCCGATACGAGTCCAGGAATTCTTACTTCAAAACTCAGTAATCTTTGCTCCATTTAAAATACCACTCGATAAACGAAATGATGACAAAACACAAAAATACAAACTTTTTTTTTACGGTAGCATGGTGTGTTAGTTTAAGAAGACAATTACACCGAGCACGCGGAATATAAGAATATCATCCGTGTTTTCGCGTTCCCAGCCTTGTCACTTCTGCACGAGCGGAAACTATGGCGCACCCCTGAGCTTCGCACGTGCTTAATTGTTACTAAAAGTGATTGATCTAGGGGGTCTATGATGACGCTCATCAAGTTTCTGATTGGAACCACATGTTTATTTTTACTTTATAAAAGTTAGCTAGTAATATATATCTAATGATGTGGAGAATGATATATATATGTTTTAAACAATCAGTAACGCCCACCGAGGCTGGCAGTTTGTTCCCGAAAAAAGTTTTTTTTTTTCTGAACGCGTAGAACTTTTTTGGAGTCTTCACTGAAACACACGGTATTCAAAGATTGAGAACTAAAGAAAATAGTTATGACACACACCATATCTTGAAATCCCGAGATTTAGCAGCAAAAAAGTATACAACACACACCTACGCACAACACGTCTCGGGTTGACAAGAGGTTGAAAGTTAATCAGGTCGCCCACCTGTTCTTTGTTATTTCTGACGCACCGTATTCAGATTAGATTTATATACACACTCGAGAGGCCCTATTTTCTTCAATTTCCGTTCTCACGCTTTATTGTCATGTACGGGGATCGCCAATTTCTGTTGTTTTGTAACAAAATGTTCCCGTCACTTAGTTCCAGGGTTTGTTCAGGAATATTCAGCGTATAGTGATGTCTGGCACCGCCAAGCTTTGACCTGTTTTAGCGCTAGGATTAACGAAAAATTGTTTCTTCGTAAAATCGGTAAAATTAGTACTTGTGGCGTCATGATCAGTTGAGTCGAACTGATTGGGTAACTGCTGAAATTTTCTCAGTTGAGAACTTCAAGTCCTATGTGGATTGTGAAGAATGTTTACCACTGAAGCTTCCTCTTACCGTGCACTAGCTCCAAGGCGGGTTGATCATATTTTAAAGGGATACTTGTGCGAAATTTGAAATATACCCGTCATATTCAGAAATAGGCTGAATATGATCCACAATTCCGCAAATAACATTCGCACGTTTTTATTTTTATCCTGATGGCTGTATTTTTCGTTATAAACGGCCTACTCTGGCAAGCGCTTGGAGAGCAGCCAGCGGAGACCACGTGACATCCGGCGCAATTGTGACGTAGATTGTTTCGGGGCGAGCAAAGCTGCGGCGAGGCTGACGTCGACAGGATGTCCTAGCCGTTCCAATCACCAAAGCGGCCGAAGCACGCCAGCGATTGGACCACCGCATTTAACCCCAAGGCTGCTTTTGTACGAATTATGAGTGACGGGTTAATGTTCTATAATTTTGTAGAGGGACAATAGCCACGTCTGGGACACACAAAAGAGAGTCCGGTGAGAGGGGAGTTCCTCCTTTCCCTATTCTCTCGTGGTGGCCGGAGAGCTCGGGGGATGACGTCAGGTGCCCTTTGCTAATCATTTAATTCGTTTTAAAATTCCTTTGCGTACCTCTTTCAGAGAGTGATTGGTGTGTCCGATGTGATACACCTTGAACATGTATAGACCAAGGAATAAGTGCCGAAATTTCGCTGTAGTATCCCTTTAATGTTCTGGTCGACAACTAAGTTCAATTAATGGAATCAAACGAAAAAACGTTCAGGACTACATTTTCACTTCTAGTGATTCTTTCAAGGCCGATCACGGTAATGCTATATTTTATTTAGATAATGTATTCATCTCGCTGGATGGATGCTAATGGCTGCACCCTTTATAACGGGCGGTGGCTTACACCACCTAGACTAGAAATTAAAGACCAAAAGTATAATTCCTCCCTTCGCCTTTCTAAGCCAATTTTCTTCCCCTCTGCGATTTCGTAACTACCACCAGGCGATGTGGGATATCACCAGGATAACCTCAGGCATGCTATGGAACGGCCTAGGCAGCAAATACTATTTTAAAACGTATAAACATTTGTAATGTTTTTGTTGGGGTAAGTGAAAGTGTAACGTCATGAACGATGTTTTTAATGATTGTGAAGGAGCTGTTTTAATTATTTAAAACATTGTTGTGAATGTTGTCACGAAAGAAGTATGAAATACCCTCTATTGCTGCGCTACAGTTACCTTGGTGGCTATGTGTTGTGTGTCTGTGTCGTTGCATTATGGAGGAGGGAGATTTAATGACTTGTGTGTTTAAGGTCGCTCTCATGTTCACAAACCAGGCGGCTCGAATAGGAAGTCGTAAAAACGGTAAAAAAGAAAGAGCAAAAAAAATGTGCGCACTCATCTACCATGCAGGACCTCCTCGCATTCTTTAACGCCTACCAACAAAGCATTTTGGCACGTGACAACTAGAGTATGACAGCATGAACTTCTTGATAGGGGCCGAGAAAGATGTGCACCGAGATGCGACTTCAGTCGTTGACACCTTAAGTAACGCGGGGACAACCTTAAAGGGACACTGAAATTAAAAAGGAAACATTCTTAAAGAGCATAAATGAAATAAGGTATTTTTTCATTATTTTTCACACAGAAAACAATATTTTTAGTAATTTTTCCTTTGCCAGATGCAATTCAGGTGGAGAAGGCGGAAGTCCTGACGCGCTAAGCTCTGCCCCGCGCTTACGCCGTGCTTTATCTCGCATTGGCTGGAGAAATGATTGACGTGCAAAATGTTGGTTGTAAAATTGTTTTTCCGTGCCGTAAAAGTATTTTAATTGAGAATATTTTTATGTTTGAGCAACAAATAATCTAGATAGGATCATTATTGTTTTCTAAACAACCCGATATTGATTTTCCGCTTTGGTTTGAAACATGGAGGTCGGAAGCTTCTGGAAGCGACGTGACGTCACCAGAGGTGAAGCCGGGGAAGACTTCCGGTTTGGAGAGACACGCCCCCAACAATGACCAGAACCAGCTGTTTTGGTCATCCCTGAGGGCGTTCGCAGCGACTGCAACCTCTACTTGCGGCTTCACTTGGAATGTTCTCGTTTAGCTGGCGTGAGCCCGTATGTCGTCACCTCCTCTTCTACCTACCTCCATGGTTTGAAACAATAACAAACATGGCTGCCGGCGTTTGCGGCGTAGTCAACGAGCATAACTTGTTGAGCTCGTCTATTTTTATGAGTGCGAGTCGTTTTGCGCCTACCGAGGTGTTAAGAGGAAGATCACCTCAGCAGACGTAGTTTGCAAGTTGGCAGCTAAATATTGTTGCCTAGTACGCGCCTTCGGAAGCGCTTCGCGATTGTGGAGGTTGTTTTGTAGCTGGACTGGCCTAAGCCTCGCGTCCTATGTCAACTAATTTTGCTTGATCTGGCTTGATTCGTTCGTTTGGCGTGTTGATGCTAAATAACGATGTTGGTGTTCATAAAAGCGACCACGCTGATTAGCGAATTCTTCGATCGTCGTCATTGTAACCATAGTTTCAATACAGAGACGACACCTACAGAGGTAAGAGTTTGAGAGCCATTTGGCTATAGGCAATTGGACATTCACCTCGCATCAAGTTGTTCTAAGTATGCTTCCTTCTTTTCGCTTTTAAAGGCCAGTAGCTCTCAAGTTTTGCAGGGCACCTGGCCTGCCAAAGCAAATATGTTTAGGTCGCGTTTTTATTGTTCATCATAACGCTCACCCAGCAGTTGCTCGCAAATGCCCCGTGAAAAAAAAACAAAAAAACAGGAAAGTTGAGAGACTTGCATATTTTTTTCTGATATTTTTAATACTCTTAGTCACCTGTTACCTCACATCGACAGACACAGACAGACGCTTGTATTGGACCGTGGCTTGAGCATGATGGAACGTTGTAACACCGTTTTCATGGTCGCGTCTTGCGAGCGTAGCAGACCGTTTTAGACGGGGGCAGAATGTCGGACGGACGCAGACAATGGCGGACGCCGACGCGCAGCTTTCATGGCCGCGTCTTAAGGGCGTTGCAGACGACGATAGACGGTGGAGGAATAACAGACGATGCCGGAGGCTGACGGGAGTTTGCCCGCACGACTAGCAGGCGGTGTCAGACGCCAGACTAGACGCACCGGACGTCGCAACGGGGGCCGAGCAGCCAAGCTAATCCACTGGTAATGGGCGGAGCCACCGATCTGTGGGCGGGGCTTAGAACGGGCCATGACCTCCACCTAAATTTCGTCTTACCGCCGTAAATATTGCTCGAACATTTTTTTCCTGTTGTTTTCAGTGCATGAGCTTTACCAGACGCCAATCGAAGCAAATGCAGTCGGCGCGAATGAAAAAATAAAAAAACAAAGTGTATTCTACGCAGAACCGGCAACTTTAAGCATACGGATGCAGACTTCAACTGCCTACACTTTATCTCTGTCAATTCCTCTCTTTCTTTCTTTGTGTTAGTGTATCTTCTCGTTCGCTCGGTATTCTCTGTTCTTTTATTGATAGCAGAGCCACGCGAGCCACATGAATCAAGATGGTCATCAGGGGAGTCATTTTGCGAAGGCCGCCGCGCTCTACAGGCGCTTCCCCGTTACTCTCGTTTGAACGCTTCCGATGGTTCCGAGCGTGGAGCGCCGAGGGACTCGCTTCCCATACTTCTTTGCACCACGTACACAACACTTGGCCTCCCTCGCCGCGAACTCGGCGGAATAAGGAACGACACCACACAACCAAGAAAACAAAAACAAAGAAGCAAAGTGGGAAAAGTGAGAGGAAAATAGAGGAAGCCAGTCGATTGTCGGGATAAATAATCCATTAGAAGCCAGTGATCTCGGGCGAGCTGTTTTATTCATGGACCTTCGCCGCTAATGATGTCAATATTCGCTTTCTGGAGGACGGCGGCCGCGACGACGACGACGAGCAAACGACTGAAGCGACGGCACCAGCAGCGGGGGAGAAAACCCCGAATGAATGTTTTCGCTTGCTCGAATGCATACCGCACTATGTTGTCGCATTCTTTCCAGCTGATGTACGTAATACCCCCCCCCCCCCCCGGTCTGCTCCCGTCGTTGTTATCGTTGCACTCTTTGTCATTGTGGCACCGTTCTAGCGTCTCGTGTTTCAGTCGGTTTTCGGCCATGTGTTCCAAGTCGCGTGTACACTGGTGCCGAGGGCACGCGCTGCAGAGTTTCGTCGAACATCAATTTATGCCCAGAATGAGTTGTGAGCGGAGCGCAGCACGAGGAGTGGCTTGCTAATGCCCTTCTGTTTGAATGCATCTGCGGCCCTATTTAGAAACCGACCGGCATACGAATCAGAAAGAAACCGATCACTGTTAGACCACAATTGTGGCGACTCGCCGTATACCAGCCGCGCGTACGCGGGGAGGGAAGCAGACGTTTTCCGTGCGTACGGAAATCCCAGTGCTTTATTCGGAATCGCGGCCTACCCGTCCGATCAAGATAAGCAGATGAGCGCGCTATCAAGCGCATCTGCCCCGCACACGATACAAGGCGCGCCTGCTCTGCGCGTCACGCCGCCTCAGCAATGACAACAACATGGATTTGAGGCCCAGACTGTGCTGTGTCTGATTAACATTACGGGGGATTCGCCAAAATGAATGACATCTGTCGACGCACAGATGAATGGCGAGTTCTATTCGTACTTTCGGTGATTTGGGTAGCAATACGACGTACAGGGTGCTCGCGCCACATCCAGCCTTCATGACAGGGGAGAGTAATACATCCTGTTCTCCTATGTTTACCTTATGTTTGGGGGGGGGGGGGTGCACGGCGACTCTTGGTTCTCTAGCGAGCAATTGCGTGAGAGCTACGCTCTAGAAATGCCCCTGTGTCGTGCTTTTGACTGATCGATGCGAACCAGCACGAACAAAATGATACAAGGGAAGTTCTTTTGACCATCTCGAGTCGAGGGACGCCACCGACGCCGCAGAGCATGAGTTATCGCCGGCTACTTCGATGTGCTGCCGAGAGATGGCGCTTCGTGACAAACGCGAGGCAGAGCCGTATATGTAGAGAGTTTGGCCATTCGTTGGGAAGTATAGGAGACAAATGAGGAGGCGCCATTGGCCGAAAGCGGGCTGGGCGTGTTCCAGGGCGTCTTCAGAAATTCGAATGTGGCCAACCAGAAGCCGGAAATAATACCGTGGCGGTGGTCGCGAGAAATAAACTTGATAAGTGCATCGGAGTAACTCTCGGACACTGAAAATATGGTGCACGTGATGTTTCAATCAGGGTCATCCGAAATCATGGTGGAAGAGTGCGACTAGCGGAACGATCGACATAATCCGTACGCCAAGCGCCGAGGGCCGGGAATCTGCCGTCCGTGCGGTCACACACTGTCCGAGCAAAACAGAGCTGAGCGGTGCATTTGTTTCTTATATCTTTTTGCATAATCATGATCGAAACATCACGTGCACTCTATTTTCAACCATAAAGGGTTACTACATTTAACTCTTACGCGCTTATTAAAACGACCAAAACTGTTTCTCGCTACCACCACTAGGGATTCTTTTCGGCTTCTAGTTGGCCAAGAGAGCATGCCAAGCCCTCTTTCTGGGTCTGGTGCACGCCTGGCTCTGCCCGCGCCTCCCATTGACCAAACTTTCTGTATACAAGGCTCTGACGCGAGGACGCGGCACCAGCGCCAACCGGGCCATTACGGCACATATTGGCTAGATTCAAGATGGTGCTCTGGGAAAGAAACCTTGAATACCAAAACAAGCAAGTCAAACCACTAGAAAAATGTGCATTAAAGACACTCGCGGCGCGCTGAAGGAAGCGTAATGAAAACTTTCAGAAGTTTGCTAAAACCAAGATCCGGCTCGGCGATTCCTGTGGGGAAGCACGGCGCGTATCTTCGGCGGCTGGGGTAAATAGGTGCTCATAGTCGATGCCTTGCCGTTCACGAAGTAGTTGAACACGTTTAACGAATTGCATGTTCTAAGTCGTTCTCATGTATAGGAACCAGGCGTCTCGAATAGGAGGTCTTGAAGATGCGCCCAAAATACATCTTGGCAGATTCGTCATTTTGTTTTAGGAACACGTGCAGCTTTCTTTTCATCCAAGGAATCAGAAAGGCGTGTCGATCCCGTATGAGTAAATTTTAAGAAATTCCGCAGTTGCTCCTCGGCGGTGGGACCTTTAAAGTAAGTGATACTTGTACCATATGTTAGCGGGAGCAGCACTGCGTGCACGCGAAGAGACCAAAAGAGCGCGTGCTCAAAAATAAAGAAGTTGTTCTTGTTGCTGGCGCTGATCGTGAACACACTACTTTTACATGGTGTCAGAAGTGGGATCGCTGACTGAAATACTTGGCACGCGCTAGCTCGCTCTCGTTTAGATTAGTTCTGCCTGTTGGAAGCCTTGTATGTAGCCAAGGCGTTGTGGTAGCCTTCTAGGTCTCTTGGACTGACGTCCTGCTCCTGCTGACGCCTGCTCAAGGACGGGTAAGGTTGGTGGGTGAGGCGACGCCTTGTTTCGAGGAGGCTCTGGCAGTGAGGGGGCTGTGATCCATCTCTTGATGGTGGCAAGCAATCGTCGTTGCCGTCCTCTGAGTCGCTGTCGTTGATGGAGATGGACAATCTTTCCGGTGTCTTTACCAGTATGCCGAAAATCATAACGTGCAGCAAAATCCTTAAACACCTTCGAGAAACCACAGCAACGGTGGTCATTGACAAGTTAGCTCGAATATTTGCCCGCTATGGTTTACCTCTAGAAGTTTGCACGGATGGGGGCCCACTATTTTCCTCGAAAGAATTTAAGGATTTTGCTGCACGTTATGATTTTCGGCATACTGTTTCAAGTCCAATATTTCCAAGGTTTAACGGGCTGGCGGAAAAAGGTGTACAAGTTGTCAAGCGTCTACTACGCAAAACGGAGTGTGCCAAAGAAGACTTTTGGTTGGGCCTCCTCAACTACCGGGCAGCTCCCCTTGAAGATGGCCGCTCACCCGCAGAACTACTGATGGGCCGAGAACTACGAACCCTACTTCCCGACTTCACCGCGTCTCCCGCATCTCCGGTCAGAAAGCACGTCCAGAACGAGACGAAAGGAAGACAGCTAGCTCCTCTTCAGCAGGGAGACATCGTGCGGACCCTTAACAACGGGCGATGGGAGCGTAAAGCACAAGTCCAAGGCTTGGTGGCCCCAAGGTCATACACGGTGCTTACCGAGGACGGCCGGATCCTCCGCCGTAACCAACAGCATCTTCGAAACACACCGGAAAGATTCTCCATCTCCATCAACGACAGCGACTCAGAGGACGGCAACGACGATTGCTTGCCACCATCAAGAGATGGATCACAGCCCCCCTCACTGACAGAGCCTCCTCGAAACCAGGCGTCGCCTCACCCACCAACCTTACCCGTCCTTGAGCAGGCGTCAGCAGGAGCAGGACGTCAGTCCAAGAGACCTAGAAGGCTACCACAAGGCCTGGGCTACATACAAGGCTTCCAACAGGCAGAACTAATCTAAACTAGTACAGCCAGCTCCAAGCGCTGCTCGTGGTTGTTGTGTATACCTTCGTTTTGTTTGTTTTCTACTTTCCCTTTTTAAGTTATGCCCTCTTTGTTTTTTGTTCTTTTGTGCATTGTTCTCTGTTCCTTCAAAGAAAGGGGGATGTACCTTATGCTAGCGGGAGCAACACTGCGTGCACGCGAAGAGACCAAAGGAGCGCGTGCTCAAAAATAAAGAAGTTGTTCTTGTTGCTGGCACTGATCGTGAACACACTACTTTTACAATACTCACCGAGGGGCTTCAAAAAACAAACAAAAACAATACCTAAGCGTAAGTAACTTACTCCACCCGGAAGTTCAGCCATGTGTGTTTTTGTTTACCTCCGAACATTCTGCATGTGTAACGTAAACACGGAAAGTAACCTCTGGTCGGTCTTATAATTTTAAAGATTGATGAAAACAACCCAGAAACCTCGGATTGAAGTTATTAAAGAAAATAAAAAAACACTTATGTCACGTAAAGAAATATTCATATGCAGCCTTATTTTCTGGTTTCCTTGTCCACAGTCCGCATTGAGCACTAAGAGGCTGTTTGTTTCTAGTAGAACAACACCTTTTAATCCGTTTTTTTTAAATTGGTATTACGACAAGTTTTTTATTGGACCATCACGGTTCACGTTTATGTTCCCCGGAGGTCGGGAAACTCCACGACTATGCTTTTTCTTCAACATAAACGGCGATACACACCGATATGTTTTCCGCCACCGAAAATATAAAAAATAGCGATTCTGCGGATATATAGAAACCAAAGAATTACCCCAGCATCTATAAACAAATAAAAGCCTGAGAACAAGAAACCTTTTTTGTACATTACTTGCCTTCACTGAACTACGTTCTGATTTCCTTGATTGAAGTTTAGGGGACCGTTACCCTTATAATAGAGTGTTTTAGCAGATCGTTCAGTCACCTCCGCTACGCTATTCCAATCCGCTACGTCCTCTGCTATATGTAGCGTAGCAGAACCGCCATTTCAAGTTTTAGTAGAACGTTCGCAAACCGCTATACAGCGTTACGATGGCTAACGCAACGCCACTAGCGGCTCTTTCAGACACTAAGGCTTGCGTAAAACAAAAGTTTGCTAAATCGATCCTTTGCATTATTGTTATTAACGTCGCTATCTTAATAGAATATTCTTTCTTTATCGAGTAAAGTGCTAATCTTTCTTCTTTTCTAAGTAAATGAATATTATGTTTGTAAATGAATGCAACTTACGGTCAAGCTGTCCAAGCAAATCCGATATGAGTCAAGCGCATACGCCATCGAAAAAAATCTTCAAAAATAAGTGACAACGACCGCAGCTCTTATGTTGTGTCGTTGCGATCGGTCTTTCTTTCATCTTTCTCACTGTTCACCAAAACTACAACGCCACTGAAGTCCCTGAGATCCGCCTGCTCGCTCGCTCCCTTGGTTGGCTCTGTCCTCCTCAGGACAGAAGCGGCCGAGCAGGAGGCAGCACCTTCGCTCACAGCACCACGATTTGCGAAGCTTGTTTTTCCACCGTGGCTGTATTAAGAATGTCCGCCATAAATCGCTACCTGTTGCAGTCTTGGATCGGCGTTGTCGCGATTATTTTTCGCAGCAGCAAGATATAATCCGCCTTCAGAACCGCGATCGCGAAGCGGACAGACCGGACAGGCACGGCGTGGCGGCCATCTTGAATTGCGTCCACCGTTGGCCCTCCTAATCTCGCCGGGACTCGCTCTCGCGAGACCCACGCTAGGGCACCCCACTACGCGCTCTACGTTTCGCAACTCTCGTAAAATAGCGCGCCTCCGCTAGCTTCCGCAGCTCCGCTACTTCTTTGCTAGCATCGCACATGCACAGTAGCGCCGTCACTCGAGCGTATAGCGTAGGGAAGAGTGGGGATGCCAAAACGATCTACTAAAACTCTCTAATATACGCTAACCGTTACCGGGTTGGCACTACTACTAATCAGAATCGCTATGGCGAGTGTACGGTGCAGCCCAATATTGAAAATCTTCGGAAACCTCTAGCGTATCCAGGCTGCAATTCTTTGCCTTGGCTGGTGTATCGATGTATTTTTAGTTGTGCTGTTTGCTTTGATTTTTTGTGATCGCGTCACATATCGGTATTGGCCACTAAAACAAGTAAAACAAATTTTAAATATATATTCTTCTCTTTACAAAGGAGGCAGTAGAGGCCGTGTAGTGTGGACGAACTTCATGCAGCCAAAACATCCAGTCGATAATCTTTATTTTGAAGGGAAAACCCACAGGATACCTTGAGACGCAGCCATAATAGAAAATTACGAACTCGACCACTAAGCAATGGGATTCAGAGCCTCAGATGTGAAAGTTGTAGAGAAACCATTGCTTTAGTTTCACCTGAAGCTAGTCCATGCTGATGGGATCAATCGGGGCTGATGGGATCAATCGGACAGCGTAAAAATCGCACCATCGTGGTGTTCGTCATGTTCCTGCACGTGTTCTCTCGTAGCTGAACGAATCGCAAAAAAAAAAAAGCCCCGTCACTTGCTTTTTTGATGCTGCTTGATTGGTCCCATTAGCTCGAAACCTCGGCTACGTCTGGTTTCTTTTTTTTTAAATTTGGGGTCACTTGACATGGTATATTTTGTAGCGTGAACTACACTGGCCGAGGTTGAGCAGTTTCGCGTGGATCGCATAATGAGCCTTGCTCCGTGCTGCGCAAGCGCGAGGAGCAGTGACATCACACGGCGCACAGCTGGCTCGCCGGAGCCGCCGCCACCGCGCGCTCCGCCGCCGCCGCGCGCCTCGCCGGTCTGCACATTCCAGAGGAGTGACGTCATAGCCGCGGCAGACGCACTGGCGCCGCCGCGTGCCCAGCTGTCCGCCTCCGTTGCGCAGTAGCCAAGTCTGACGTTGCACCGGAGCCGCTTGATAGCGCCTTTCATTTTGAGCGCATAAGCTCACGCTACGTATATCCTGGCATAGCCGAGCTAAGCGACCGCAGTTGTCTTTTTGCTTGTACATATA
>JAZHYW010033413.1:0-21052 GCA_037355805.1 Ixodes ricinus
TCTCACATGCAGCGAAGCGCTAATGTCAGCTCTCTCACGTGCCGTCAGCTGCTTATCGTCTGCCACGTGAGCAACCGTTGAACGACGGTGAGATACCAAGCTGGTGAACTGCTCCTGTCGGCACGCGCTTGGCCGCGAGGTAAGCGCTACGCTTGTAGCGCTCCGCTTCCATGTGTGGACAGGCCTTTAAGACTCCCTAGTATACAGATCGCTACGCAGCGGAGAGCGGTCTCAGCGTGCGCGTGTTCAATACATATGCTTCGAGGTGAGGGCACAAGCTCTCTAGCAAAGCGAAACTCTAGCGTACGATGGATGAGCATCGAGACCGGCGTTGCGGTCGTGTATCACTACTGCGTGGTGCACGTTAAAGACCCCAGGCTAGCGGGTTGTACTGCACTGGCTAAATTGCTCATCTACAGCGAGTGACTCGTCGCAACTGTAAAAATGGCTGACCAACTACACGCTGTATAAATATCCACACAACCCAATTTTTTCTATTAAAAGTCCCTATTTATTCAGCTTCTAAATACCGTCAATCTAAAACGGCTCGAGGGATTTACTTGTTTTCCTCGTAACTTCGCGTCAACCTACGCGCAAGACCTTCGTGCAAACAAAGTTGCACCATAAAGACGTATTTGTACAGACGTTAGTCGCGCGACAAACGAATGTCACGATGCCGCTAACCCCCCTTTGATCTTACACGAGAACCACGCCTTACTTCATCTCAAGTGCTCTCAGTAAGTGCCCCCCCCCATATGTAGTATATTCAGGTTCTTGAACAAAAGAAGATGCACACGCGGCACCAATGGTGAGAGATGAAAGTCAAAGCCAACTATTGGTCTGAAGGACATTAAATCCTGACGACTCTAGTAGCACTCGTCTAACATTAATCCTTGCACTATGTGAAATTTAGATCTGTAACTTGACGAGGCATGCAGTGCACCGATTATTCGCTTCATGACTTCGTGACTCGTTGAACGAAACAATTTCTCGCTTATTAAACATCTCTAGAACGGACATTGTTCTGGGATAAAAATAGCAAACCCAGCATTTTCATCGGTAATCGTATAAGGACAAATTCTTAGGTCCCGTAATTAGGCGCTTCGCACCCGGCAAAAAGGATGGTGTCAAACACTGAACATTCGGGATTGCTTCGTTTGGGGCTTCGGAGTTTGACGTCCAGTATAATCGCCTCGACAGGAAACAAGCCCTCGAGCCGGAGTACTAAACCATTTTCAAAAGTCTGAGTCACCGTGTGGCAGTCCCAAAAGCTTTAATATTTTCTCTCTGATGGCGTTGATAGGAGATCACGCTCAACAAAATCAAGCACCTCGATTTTGCGAATCGAAAGTGACGTAAAAGGACCAACATATTTTCTCCTTTCTAAGTTTGAAGACTTTCGCTTTTTTCTGGTGTGGAGAAGCTTTGTAGCAACACCTTTAGAGCGTCGGGTTTGGCTCTGCACAGGGTGGGTAAACTAATAGCGAGTTCGTTTCACGGCACTCGTGTCCACGCGTGCCCACTCGTGGCGTAAAGCGAGTTCGTTTCGGCAGGCACTCCACGAGTGGCTGCACTCTCCGAGTTCGTTTCAGCGGCGGCACTCCACGCGTGCATGCACTCGCTGCACCGAAAAATCGGGCGTGCGCCAAAATGCAATCCCGTCATGCCTCGCTCCGGCGAGGCCGGCGAGGAGAGCGGGAGCAGACGACGAGGGTTCGTCTGCTACGATGTGTCGCGGAACGAAAGAAAAAGTAGATTTTCGATAGAAATCGCGTCCTGCGGCAACGGAATCAAACGCGAGCTTGAATTGTGAGCGTCTGCTATGTCATGAAGGAAGCAATTGACATCGCGTGCTTTATTTGCAGGTTTTAAGTCGCTCTGTTGCCGTACAGACGCTGAAATATACCAGTGTGTCAGGAAATGCTCCGAACAAACGCATCAGCAGCTTCCGAGATGTTTATCACCATCCGTGTGCGGGTGAAAAATTGAATATTTGTCGACAAAACTCCCACAGCAGAAACCTCTGACTGCCCAATAAGCATCAGAGAAAGCTAAACATAGTGGCTCTACCTGAGGCTTGGGCAACATCATCATGTTTAACATTTACCTACGTCAGCCAACTTGCCCCGTCGTATTTTGTTCGAGAAAGCTCTCGTTCTCGACGTCCTCACCAAGGCTAATATCAGATCCACCTCTAATGACGATCGAAATCGAAAGTGCCACGAAAAGGTTTGCTGGATGTTCCAGCAGACTAGTTTTAAGTCGTACCCTTTCAGTGGTTCACGCATAATACCATGCTCAAACGGATCAAGTTTCTGCTCGACCAGGTTCATCAGTTTTCTTCAGTGTAAACGGTTATAAGAATTGAAAGATCGCAACCAGCTGCTTTGTAGACAGCTGGGTGCGGAAATTTACGCCGTCTGCAACTATCTCTACGGCAGCCGAGTTGCTTGAAGTCATCGCAACTATAAACTACAGGTTGCAGCGTTTAACGTTTGTAGATAAACGTTGGTAGTGACTGCACTCTCGCATCCCCACCCATCACTCCGAACAGAAAGGCGCTAGTTTCGGTTTGAGGTCAGTACCTTTTCTCCAACATAGATGGCGGCAGCATCCCTCTTCTGCGCTATTCTGCACTCTGTGCATTTGGCGAGTTCGTTTGAGTCCAGTTCTCCGAGCAACACTCTGCGAGTGCGATGCATTCTGGGAGAGAACTCGAACGGTGCCAGTGCGTGTGAAACGAACCCGCTATAACTTTTGGAAAGAGTCTATCGACAACGAGGAAAGTAAACGTTCAGATCACCAGGCTGCTACGAGATGTTACGAGTATCGACATTTTGTAGGAAATATCGAAATCGTACGGGCCTCACAGGCAGACGTCACTCGGCGAAAGCGTGGCTCGAGCCCGCCTTATGGAGCCCGAGTTCTGGGGACGTCCGCGATTGAGGGACACGGCCCGTGTTTCGAAAGGCGCGCGCAATGCACCGTTCGTGAGAGATTAGCCATCCTTGCCTCGCGAGTGGATTTCGGAGTCCGGGGTTCGGCAGTGAAACGCGCACGGTGAGAGGGATTGCCGCCGAGAGAACTAATACACCGCGCTGGCTGACGAGATAACAGAGATGGTCTAGTCGCGACAGCATCCCCAGCCCCGTTCTCTCGCCGGTATCCGGGATCGGAAAAAAAAAAAAAAGAAGTAAGAAACAGGCACACATCGCTTTCTTGTTGCTTCGCGTCGTCCAATATTTCGCTCGCCGGAGATGGCCTTTACGTCGTCGCTGGGCAGCGCGTCCCATCGCCGGTCTCGGCGGCGAACCTCTAGATTTTATGTTTGACCCGAGGCGAGCCTTTTATTAACTTTTTTTTTCTAGTCCGGCTGCGTAAGAATCTCAGGGTGTGGCTTCTTAGGGGATCACCTCGCGATTGTCTGGCTGAGGAGTGATAGTGAGATGCAGGGAGCTCAGCGGCCATCTCGCGGAGAGCCGATCGAGATACGCCCTCTGGAGCAGATCGACGGCCGGAATCCCCGAAACCGGAGAAATCGAATCAAAATACTCGCCTGCTATTAAAGTAAAACTATTTTGATCTCCTAATTCCTCTATTGTAATTACTATATCCTCGCGCGTTCTAAAGATAACTGTTAGTCTTCTAGTTAGTTTTTTTTTTTTTCTAGACTAGTTGGTTTTAAAAGGCCGACGTACAACCTCGGCTTTCTGCAGGAAGATAATCCTCTTTAGCGCTCCCCTCTCCGAAGCTGCGAGGGGAGTCAGGGGTGGGGCAAGGTAAAACGTGCAGAGGATACAGGAAAGGAGGTGGCGGGCAAAAGTGGAAAGCGCGAAGTGTACGTCGTCTTTTAACTGAAATGGCTTTTACCGGAAAGTCACCTCATGGGCTCGCGCAATAAAGCAGGAAGAAACAACGAAACGATGGCCCGAGTACTACCCCGCACAAACACTCAGTTTGAAAGGTGTTTATTTTGTCGAGATAGCGACGCGGAAGTGAGAGACAAGTGGCCCTGCTCTTTATCGTGTCTGCAATCACGTGTTTTTTTCTTTTTTTCTCTGTCGTTTCAATAGTTTTTAACGAAACCGAACAGGGAATGTTTTTTCTCCCGGCTGTTTGAGCTGCGATGTGCATTGCGCTCCGATTTTGAAGAGTCCACGCGTATTGAATTGTAGTGAATTGGGAAAAAAACTCATTCCAGGGGTTGATATTCTTTCACGTATATGTGTTTTTGATGATCGAAAGTGTACGCTTCTCAATGATTCTAATTTCCTCGGTAGAGAGACTGGGAAATGTAGTCATGAACCTTACGCTTGTTTCTATAACACTGTGCTTAAAAACTGGAGTCTACATAACCTTGTTCTGAACTCTCAGTACATAACGCTTGTGCCTAAAATGTTGGATGTTGGTATTTCTAGAGTTGGTAGTTGATATTGGTTGGGCGTGGTTGGTTTTGGTATTTGTTACCGACCTCGCCCTTGTGTCCCTCCTGATTTGAGAGATTTTGCCCCTTTAAACGCGCCGTGCCTCCATATTTTCGTGGTGGTTGGGGCTGCTATTTGTACCGCCATTTTTACGACTTCTGTAGGTCGGAGCATGTGGAGTGCTCCGTACGTTTACTGAAGTTTTCTTACTTACTCGGATCCTTAAAGAGGAAAGGGAACTTTGTTCCTTTTCCCTCCCAAGGATTGTTTCAATTGAACTCGTTGCTCTGGAAAAAGAATAAAAAATTGCAATACTAAAAGACATATAAAAGAGAAGAATAAAAAAAAAGACTTTACTCACAATAATGGAAACAGTCGAAGTTTAACGAATCGTTTTTGAGGAAACCGCTTCGGGCTGCGCTTCAAAGCATTTAAAGAAAGGGCAGAAAAAATACGCTGTACCAAGACAGAAGCGCTGAAGGAAATTTCTGGTTTGCAACTGGCGATGCGTATTTATTGAGGGCATCCTCGCGGAGCTGTCGACATCTTTACCAGATACGTGCAGCACAACTTCGGAAAACCATTGAAACGAGCCCAATAATGAGAGTACGAGTGGGGCGCCTCCTAACAATGAAGCGTAAGTTAGAGAAAACTGCCCGCCACTTCGAAAAGTGAGAAGCTACGAGAGTATAAAAGCACCCCAATCACCCTAAAGCCGGGGTCACAAAGAAAAAAGGGTGTTTCTTTACACCCTTTGTCACATATAAAAATACACCCCGAAATTTCAGTTCGATGTACAGCGCACTGATGTTGAACCGACGGTACCAACTTTCGCGAACGGCTGGACAGCCGAGTGGTACAACTTATTAAAATAGCTAAGGTACATGCTACTGTCTGCAAAAAATATTAATCGGGGTTTTCTTGACCCTACTATACTCTGTTTCACCTTATGATGTACCGCAGGGAAAGGCTACAAGCGCGAGCTTCTTGCTCTGGGGCACATCTCGGCAGCACAAGCTCTCGTGACTTAAGAGCGGCTGCCAACGCTATGAGCTCGCGCTTCTAGCTTTCGCTGCGGTACAACATAAGGTGAAACGAAGTATACAAAACCTCAGTGCTATTTGTCTGTAGTTTTTTAGGGGCGAAGCTCCTTAAGGCGTGGGTCTGTCCCTCCTAGTTGTGGGTATGTAGCCACTTCGAGGTTTAGTTTATGAATGGCTCAAGAGATGGCGTGTTCCGGAATTAACTTTATGTAGAGATGACAGATGGCGCTTAGCTCATGTTATAAAAGGCACTCGCTCTTGGCGCTGCTCGTAGTTTAGCTGGATGGAGGCAGTAGACAAGGCTGCGGAGCGGAGAGCGCGCAAGGCGGCGGCAGCGCGCGCTCGCAGACAGAATCCAGCCGTGCGAGAGCGAGAGGCCGAAGCATGTCGTCAGGCTGCGCGTCGACGCCGCCAAGATCCGGCCGTGCGAGAGCGGGAAGCCGAATCGCGTCGTCAGTCTGCTCGGCGACGCCGCCAAGATCCGGCCGTACGAGAGTGGGAAGCCGAAGCGGCACGGCAGCGTCGCCAAGATCCGGCCGTACGAGAGCGGGAAGCCGAAGCGGCACGGCAGCGGCGCCAAGAGGATCTGCAGAACGTCAGGGAACGGGAAGCGGCAAGAAAGCGCGCGTATCGGCAGGCAGACCCCGATGCAGCGAGAGCTCGTGAGGCGTCTGCAAAACGCATCAGGCGAGCTCAGCCCGAAGGTGCCGACGCGCGGTTTAAGCGAGACTTTCTAGACGTTTCGTTCGGCCATAGCTGTGGTGTGTGTGATAGATTGTGGTTCTCAAACAGTCTAGTCACAATATCTTCCATAAAGAACGACCAGGCTCGCGCCAATGCCATCGCCGTGCTGCAGCGCGAGTTCCCTGCCAGCAGCGGTGAGTACAAGATTTGCTATAGCTGCAAGGATTCGCTAGTGGCGGGAAAGGTGCCTCCAATGAGCGTATCTTACGGCTACACGTACCCACCCAAACCGGATCACTTACCTCCTCTGAACCTTGTGGAAGAACGACTGATCGCTCCTCGTTTGCCGTTCATGAGCATAAGGCGGTTGACGCACGGTAATGGACAGTATGGCATCAAGGGGCAAGTGGTTAACGTTCCGATAAACGTCCCCACCACGGTGCAATGCTTACCTCGGAACATTCCGGACGACGTGGCCATCGACGTTCATCTCAAGCGCCGGCTCGTGTGCAAACCGTCGTATAAGAGGGGTCTCGTTAAGAAACGTAACATCCACGAGTGGCTCAAACATCTCGAGCATTCTCCGTTATACAAGTACCTCAAAATCAAAATTGATTGGAGGCGCCTCGCAAACGTGCAAGACGACGGCGCCGTGGACGACGACGAGATCGAGCCGGCGCCGGAGGTTACCGATCTTCTCTAAATAATAAAACTTGATTTGTATACACACACACACAGTGTTTCTCACGTCTTTACATGGCGATGAGTGGGCGAATTAACGGAAGAATCGCTGGTTTACCGACGATTCACTCCGGAGCTTCGCCCACTCATCATCATTCACCACGTGGATATGCTGGACTTTTTTATGTTAACTTTAGCTGTTTAATATGTTATATCGCACCGCTATCAAGCCCCAGAAAAGTTTGGGCCGTCAGTTCAATCTACGTCAGTGCGCTGAACGTTGAACTCATGTTTCGGGGTGTATTATGTGTAACAAAAAATGTAAAACCACACCCTTTTTTTTTTTAAGTGTAGATTACACAGAGGACACTCGGCAAACACGGGTCACCGCAGTATCCGTGGTTCGAATGCCGGGTGCCAAGTTTTCTTCTTGAACTCATCGCTTCGCGTCATTCGAAGCACGGATCTCGTGGTGACTCGCGTTCGAATCTGGAGGCAGACTGTACTGGGTGATTCAAGGGGAGGCCATGCTCTTTAAATCGACCACAAAATTCGGTTTCTAAAGGCTCGTTCACACAGACCCGTTTTTCTTACGTTACGTTACGAAAAGTCACCGGGAAATCTGTGCTCCGTATTAAGCGTGGCCACCAATTCAAGGAGATAGCCCTGCACACGACATTCGAGACACGAATGTTTCGCGTGACTCTAGACGTAACGTAAGAAAACGGTGCTATGTAAGGCTGGTTCACACAGACCCGTTTTCTTACGTTACGTTACGTTGTATTACGAAAAGGCACCGGGAAATCTGTGATTCGTATTAAGCGTGGCTATCAATTCAAGGATATAGCCTGGCACGCGACATTCGAGACACGAATGTTTCGGTGACGACGAGCTAGGACAGTGAGTTACCGTGGCAACCAAGGACACAAGGCTCGTCGTAACGTAACGTAAGAAGTTGAGCTTGGTTCAACCTTTCACACAGCACCGTTTTCTTACGTTACGTCTAAGTCACCAACACATTCGTGTCTCGAATGTTGCGTGCCAGGCTATCTCCTTGAATTGGTAGCCGCTCACGCCTAATACGAAATGTCACAGATTTCCCGGTGACTTTCTCGTCAACGTAACGCTGAGAAAACGTGTCTGTGTGAACGGTCATTTCGACTCTTACGTTACGCTACGACGAGCGTTGTGTCCTTGGTTGCCACGGTAACTCACCGTAGTCGTCACCGAAACATTCCTGTCACGTGTCAGGCTGTCTCCTTCAATTGGTAGCCAAGCTTACCACGAAGCACAGATTTCCCGGTGACTTTTCGTAACACGTAAGAAAACGTTCTGTGCGAGCGGGTGAGCTCAACTCCTTACCGTTCTTATGACAGCCTTGTGTCCTCGGTTGCCACAGTCCTAGTTGTCGTCACCGAAACATTCATGTCGCGTGTCAGGCTATCTCCTTCAATTGGTGGCCACGCTTAATACGAAGCACAGATTTTCCGGTGACTTTTCGTAACAAAACGTAACGCAACGTAAGAAAACGGTGCAGTGTGAACCAGCCTTTAACCTATCGCGCTACGACTTTGTGCAACGTTGCCCACAGATGGTGCATTCTTTTTTTGTGAAATTTGCAAAGAGCGAACTTACCTGAGGAAAAAGCAAAGAAAGGAAAAGGCTTAGCTCCTATGGAAACGCAGCGACGCCACCTGTCTTCAAACAAGACGGCGCCGTTTCGCACGGGACACAAGAGATGGCGCAACGAACGCCGCCAACGAACGAGCATACGGCGCCGAGAGACGGCGTTTTTAGCAGACGATCTTTTCGACTCAAAAGCGGAGCGCGTTCCGCAGGCGGCGACAGTCGCAGAGACAAAAACAGGCGCGGTAACAACAAGGAACTGCAGTTCGTTGTCTGCTAAAGACGCCGGCTCTCGGCGTCGTATGCTCGTTCGTTGGCGGCAGTTGGCGTCGCGACCGCTTGCGCCATCTCTTGTCTCCCGTGCGAAACGGCGCCGTGTTCTTTGAAGACCGGTGGCGTCGTCGCATTTCCATAGGCGCTAAGCCTTTTTCTTTCTTTACTTTTTCCTCAAATAAATTCGCTCTTTGCAAATTTTACAAAAAAAAAAAAGCACGTTTTGTGGGCAACGCTGCACGAAATCGTAGCGCTATAGGTTAAAAAACCGAATTTCGGGGTCGATTTAAAGAGCATGGCCTCCCCTTGAATCACCCAGTATTTTGCATAATGTAGGCAGTGTGACCCCGGCTTTACAAGAGCCACAAGAGCGAGCTCCGGGCTTTCACCTTTCTCGCCAGGTTCCCTGGTTCTGCAGTGCAAACACCGTTCAGGACAACATGCTCGTGCTTGTAGCTCCAACTTCATTCACCGATAAAGTGAACAAACCATGTATGTACCATTTCAATCAATGTTTACACATCACGCCCCAACACGTGAGTTTGTTGGTTCGGAAAGCGAGCCAAACGCGCGCGTCCCACTCACGAATAAACCAGAAACACGACTTTACACAAAAGCAAGTAACATATTTCTTTGTTTAGTAGGTTTGCCAAGCACACGTGCTTGTGCAATGAAAGTGCTGTTCAAGGCGGCATGCTCACGCTTCGGTTTTGCTTGCAGTCATGACGAAACGAAAACGTTCTATACTACGATCACTCGACTGCATCGTCACCGACACGGGACTCTTCCAGTATGTTCAACATGCGAGGCTTGTCAGAAACAAACTTTAATAAAAAAATATTTTTCAATCACTTGAGGTTTGGCAGAAAGAACGTTGCAGAGAACTTTTTCTTCTTATATTTTTAATAATTAGGTTTTTTTTAAAAAAAAACAAAAGTCACTCGAAACACTTATAAAGAAAAACTATATTTCTAAGCTTTCCATTGGTGATAAAACCATACAAAAAAAAGTTTAAAATTTTCTTTAGCGTTCTTTTGGAAGTGTGTTGTTGAATGTCGACCATGAGGGGTAAGCGGGAATTAATCATATATCTTACACCGGAGGATGAATCCACATTCCGACAACCAGCCTCAAGGCACCTTAGGGTCCCTTTGTCATCGGCGAATCAGGCCACGCTCCTGGGTCGAGAGCACATGCCAAGCTCGGAGGACCGCGAACTTATTCGTCGCCGACCATAAAATTCCTCCATCTAGAGACACCTTTAGGATCGTGTGAATGGAGTACGGTGGTACGGACAAAAGTATGTACACAGTTAGAAGCTCCTCTGGTAGAAGTCCAGGGGCCCCGACGTAAATGACGGGGCCAAGGAATCAGGGCATCGCCGCCTGCTGCTATTGGTCAGCTGTGCGATGGCGATGTCCCCCCAGCATGTAGATTAGGGCCCCAGGTGGCTCTGCGGACGTCCTCACGATCGTTCCAGAAATGTCCTACTGACGTTCACGTGACATCTGTACGGCCTGGGAATCGCCCAGCGCACTTCCCACCTATTCAATTCAACGTTGTTGTTTTTTTTTCTTTCCTGATTACCAAGAGCTCAAAAGTCTTTTCGGTAAAGCACCACACAACACACATACACATGATAAAATTTATATTCCTGCCCAAATTCATACTCATATTTAAATTCACACGTGCTTAAATACCGTTTACCTTTTTTCTTTTTTTTACACGACAGAATTGTGCAAAAAATATCAAAACCAGTAACCTTCGTATTTAAAACATGCCGTATACGCGAGCAAAGTGTTTTGAAAATCTCAAGTAATCGAAAAAATAACAGTTACCTTTTTCAAGTAACGGTCATTTACTTTTCCTCTCAAGTAATCAAGTAATCTAATTGAATACGTTTTACCTAAGAGTAAGAGTAATTATAGTCTATTACTTTTTTATAAATATGTGCGAGATCATCCACGACTATAGCATCATGATCCAGTGATCATGCCAAAGAGTTAATATATTAATCTAGGAGGAAAGTTCCGGTATACATTGCGGCCGCTTTGGAACGGCGGAGCATAGACGCTGACATCGGTGGTCTCGTCGATGGTCCCGATGGGTCCATATTGCTGGCGACGCTTTATATACGCAAAAAAGCAGGGAAAACATCCCTCGCAAAGTCTGTACTTATTGCTTTTCTAGCTTTAGTTTGTACTTGCTTGGTAAGAGACACCGGTGTCGCCCACTGTATAAAAAAACGTAGAGTTGACAAGCGCCCGAACGACTTCATGTCGTCGCGGCAAAACGAACACGCCCAACCTATATCGTCTGTTTTCTTTTTCCGATCTTCTGTAGCTCTCTTTTTGTTTTTGTTTTCTCCTATGACCACCCATGCCGGAGCCCAGGATTTGCCGTGCTCTGCTCCCGTCTTTAGCCCCTGAGATAGTGACTCTACTCATGCAGTGTCAGTGGTAAAACGGATGGACGCCTTTTCGAGGTTCTGGTGGTCATCGAAGTCTATTTTATGGATTCTTTTTTTTTTCTTTTCTCAACGATGATGAACCGTTCGCGGTGGCTTAGAATTCCTCAGTTATTTCGAGTTGTACTCTGAAAAAGAGCGAGAAGGGGTACCATTGGGTGGCCCATTCTTGAGCGGCCACTCGTGAACGTGAGTCTTTCCTCTGCCCGACAGGTACGGCGTGGATGCACTCATCGAAGCTCAGGACATCGTCTTCACGAACCTGACGGACACGTCGGTGTACAACAAACGGGTCCGGCCCGCCTACTCAACCAGTAAGCAGTTGCCTGGAACACTGGCATGCTCCCTTCCGCAGGTATCCTGATAAACAATGAACGGAAAGCCAACCGTTAAACCTGAATATTCGATGACAGGTTCAAATATCTCTCCAGCTATCTCCTTAGGTCGTTAACGAAAATCATATCCTCTTTAAGGGCTATTTTCGCCTTCGATGGATGCCGAGCTCTGAAAAATAAAAGGATCAAATACGGTCCTTTGATCTTCAGGTTGTTATCGGCGCTAATTCTGAAGCGTCGTTGTTTAAATACTCCATTAGGAGAAACGAGCCGTCTTTTAAAACTTGTCAACAACTTGAGGACCAGCTTAAACTGGCGCGCGGGCATCGCATGACGAAATGGCACACTCGAAGCGTTGTGCTCGCTCTGGTATCTTTGCTCACACGTGTGGTGAAACAGATTGGAAGCGTTCTGGCCGCATTTCCGCTCGTGAAGGTGAAGCAAAGTATAGCAATGCGAGGCTCTTGCGAACGATATACGAAAATTCTCTACCAATTCAGGTACATGCGCCGTATAAGTCGGCAGATTTGCAGCCTGTGGCAACGCGTGACACCCAGGAGAGCCTCTGCCCCCGACTTGCAAGAGAGCGTCACTCGCCGCTCAGTACAACCGCGCCGCTTTTGACGCACGTCAGAAAAAAAAAGAAGAGCCTGATTTTTGATGATTATCGATCACAAAAACAAAGTAAGCTCCGCTTAATTCGCAACTTTCAGCGATGGTGGTGCCGTGGTGTGAGAATCGCGCTCCTAACTCCTGGATGATCGAGCTTCACAGTGAAGGTGCTGTGCCTACACCCTCCTGCGGCGGTGAAAAATATAAAGTAAGGCTCTACTGCTCGTATAAAGCACAACCAGAATTACTTACGCGTCGCAGACCCCGCCTCGCACTGCTGTTCTACGACGATCATCCAGATGACAGCCATTTTGATAGGCACCAGCGCCCTTGCGCATATAGGTCGTGAAAGTTGCGAATACCGAATGGGCCTCAGTGAAACGGAGATTAAACGAAGCGGACCTTTTTGTTTTTTCAAAAAGAGGGGGGGGAGGAGGGGCGCAACTCCCCCCCCCCTCCCCAGACTGCTGACATGTACCACAGGGAAGGCTACGAGCGCGAGTTTTTCGCTCAAAGATGCACCTCGGCTGCATGAACTCTCGCGCGCGCAGCATGAGCCACTGTCAGAGCAACGTGTGCCCGGGCCTGTGGCCTTCACTGAACCGGTGAATGCTCGCGCTGTTTTTAAATGTCCGCAAAGGGCGTCCTTGGGTAAAGGACCCTTCGAAGGAGCACGTACTGCAGCCTGAAATCTTGTTATCAAGGGAGCGCTCGAGGGCGAGGGGTTTAATTTATCTGGCTTAACGAGGCACTAATAATGGTAAAAATATGCTCATTATCAGCCACTAATGGGAGTTCGACTTACGCAGCGAAGCGGAGTGGCGACAGAGACTAAGTGATTGGACCATTTGTGCATTTGTTTCTGTTCATTTTTACTGATATTTGTCAATGCTATATGCTACTAAAAAAGACACATGCAAAAAACATGGAACGCGTCGCCGATGAGTCGACTAGCAAGCAGAAGCCGCATTGACTTTAATCGTACCCTCGTTATCTCGAGCAAACAACCCAATACGGATGAGGGGGCCGTAAAGCGCCCTCCACAATTGGCTCTTCCGATGATGCCCTTTAGTTTATTGCTTGGATTAACTCAGATTTACCGAGAGGCAACCGGGCCAGTTGTAGGGCAGAGGTTAAAGAAACTCCCTGGCTGAGCGATACCTGCAAGTCACCGCAAATTTCGGGCCGTCTATCCACGTATGCAGTGTGCACGCTGGAACTTCAACACGAGTGCGCCGCAGACACCATCATCATCATCATCCTCTTCTGCAAACACCAGGGTTGATTACCGTGTCTGTGCGCAGCCTGTGCAGCGTCACACGGGCTATTGTGAAAGATTGTTCTACGGGAACCGGAGTTCAAACCAGACAAAGCAATACTACCTAGTAGACAAGGCCTGCTCAATGACGTCATCGTTAGTGGATTCCAAGCGGAATACACGCTGAAGCTCAACGAGCGGCAGACGCGTCCGTCTTGACGTCGCCGCATGTCGTACTCGTTGTGAGTCGCTGCCAGATGCGCTGTCGACGGTACTGACGCAAGCTAGGCGGTGGATCCACAAGTAATGACGTTTGGGAAGAGGGAGGCTCAGGCCTTGTCTTTTAGGTGGTGTTGGACCGAGCCGCCGTCCTTTGCGCGCCAGCGCCATCTTCCGGCATTTCACGCATCGGGTGGTAACAGGATCGCCTCCCGTGCACGGGGTCACCCCTATCGTGGAACTTTTGTACTGCTCGGGGCACCACGCAGCGCAGTTGTTCGTTCCATACCAAAGACATATTTGTTTGTTCGAATCTTAGGCGCGTTTCTAAATTTCCGCAACTCTGTGCATCTCACATCCCGAATCTTCAGGGTGAAACTGCTGTAGGTATATAATATGGCGGGCGCAACAGGGTTCATGAAGGGGGGTCTCCAGACCATTCCAATAATCATGCGCACTGCAATCTTTCTATACTGGACTGTGGAAGGCGTTCTCAGCATGCGGGTAGACTGTTGGAATACCACTGACTCGACATGTTTCGCTCGCTGGAAAGTCTCTAGTATGCGTTCTTTTTCAGATCTACCAGTGGTCGTCAACACCAGCATCGTATTGTACAGCATGGCGTCTACGAACGACTTACATACGGTAAGCTATCACTCATAGCCGGTGCTTTCCAGAACTGCCACGTTTGTTCTTATTAATTTTGTTCGTACTGTTAGCACCCCAGGCATTATCAAACATTATCAAGTTATTATTAACCAACGTAGCCAATAAGAAAACAATATCGCTGTTCCAACTATAGTTTTGATAAAGCATTCTTAAAATCAGTAGTATTACTATTTGTGGCGATGCATGATGCGGATACTGAGAAGGCGATTTCAATCAGGAGACGTGCCAGGTTATTGGCCTATAGCAGGCAGCGGTGCTGACATGGCTGGATTTTGAATACACGAATGTGACCGCGTGCCCTGATGACGCATGGGATAACTCCAGTAGCGGTATCGTGCTCACAACAGTGAGGATTGTGGAAGTATATATTGTGAACGGGACGTAAACGAGAAAACTCTTGGTGCAAGAAGAGATGAGGCAATTCTCGCATAGAGGAAACGGTTCAGATGCGATGGTAACTGCAGAGAATAAAACGTACGGATCTATTTTCGGACAGTTTTCAAAGCAAGAACTTGTGGCTTTTACTCGCATCTTAAAGAACAAAAACAAAAACAAAAAAATTCTCGCAATATTAAAATAGAGGCACCGTTTAATTTTTTGTTTGTACTCTTTTCCGTAGCATGCAGCCTCGAGAAAAGCGCTCGTTTTGCGAGCATGTAACTCCGAAAGCTGACTCCTTCGCGCGCAAACTCGCTCATTCAAGATCATCTTGCAAGGATCTGCGCCTTTACAGACTATTACGACTGAGCACAACTCATTCCGATTACTTCAGCTTTAGTCCCTTGTACTTCAGGTATAGTCCTTAGATGAAAATAGAAATTGACTGGTCAAAGAAAGCTGTGCGCCTTCCTGGCGATGTCACCGCCGCTATACGGCGAGAATTTGAGGAAAACAAGGAGAGGAGGGCGCGTGGTGACGTTAGCACACCGAGCTCTGGTTGGAATGATTAGTGGGTAGATGCAAGGTTAGCTGCGCTTTCCCTCTACTAACACTTCGAGCGCGTTCGACCGAGAACACCGAACACAGAAGCGCTGGCGGGCGGCGTTCGAGCGCATTCGAACAGCGAGTAGAGGGAAAGGCAGCTAGCCTTGCATCTACCACTAATCATTCCAAGCAGAGCTCGGTGTTCTGACTTCACCACGCCGCCCTCGTCTCTTTTTCCCTCAATTTCTCGCCGTATTGAACTCGAGAATGAACCACAAGGGGAATTCAACGGAAAGCTGAGTTTCGAGAATTTAAGAGCTGAATTCTTCAAGTGAGAAATCGAAAGCATTCAAGCAGGGAAACACCCAAGAAAGGAATGGCGCAACTTCCAGCGACATTTCGCTAACACACTCGCATATTCTTTTAGCAGCGCGTATACGCGTTTCGCACGGCTAAACTAAAACTGCCTCCACCAAGGTCTGCACAATGATGTCGCATATCATGCCACCAAGTACGTGCGAACCTTGAGACTGTCCGCATCTGCTTCAACAACATGTCCGTGAGCCTGGAGAGTACTGCGGGCAAATGCACAGGTGGTCGAAATAGCTTTTTCTTTTTTTAGTCGGCGACTATAAGCGGTCGTTTGCCGCGCTAATTGGACCAAAGTAACTGGATCCTGCAAAAGTAGCGCCATCTTGGTCCACGACTCCATGGAAATAGCAGTCACTCTTTAACCTCATCATTCTTGGTGAGCCGACTCAAATTCCCGGCGACAGGTGGCTTTATGAAGACATTTCTTGCATAACGAGGTTTAGTTATTCACACACCGGCCAAACGAGCGCACATTTTCAAACTGCGACCACATGCGGCAGCGGTGCTTGGAGAAATTGAAAAATAATTTCGCTGGCCAACAACGCGAGGGCGTTGTTGGCCAGAAAAACAACATCATTGTAAGAGGTCTGGGTAGATACGAATGGCTGGTAAAGTGATTTCATTCAGAGTGCCGAAGACATTTATATTGGAGAGGAGCGCTTTCAGTACGATGACGATCCATAGCGATCTTGGCGCGACTGGTAAAGAACAACCTTTTCGAAGCTTGGAAGATTTCAAAGAACCGAAAAGGCAATGGACCTTTTGGCGAATATGTGCTGCCACCTATGGGGCGATGGGCGAACCTGAGGCGCACTGGGTTGGAGAGTATTTGTAGAGAAAACAACGTGCACGTTAGGCTTCTTGTGTGCTACCGGTTCGTTTTCTTTTGGTTCTTCGAGGGGTCGGACTTGTCAACTCTCCTGACTGCACGAATCCAGGCTGCCCGCTTAACGGGATGAAGCTTACCACACGGAAAGCGAAAAAAGCTAGTTCCACAACCCGGGCGATAATAGTTCCGACAGCCGAAGGCTACACAGTTCACCGGCATGATTGCGGTGCACGTCGTAATCTAGAACGGGCGTCGTCAGTACGATGACTCGTGTTCACCTTGTTCGCAACATCAAAACTTGAGTCTCGACTCTCGATGGTCTTATTTTCTTCTTCTTCTTCCAAGGCGCCCAAAGGCGAGAAATGCAAGATGGCGGATTGTTTGGAACTAGATACTCTCGAACCCAGGCGCATCAAATACTCCGCGCATGCGCACCGCGTATTTCTACAAAAGGTCCATTGTCATGGCAACAGAGACCGATCAGCCATTCGCCTTGCGAGGTTTTGGTCGTCTGTGTGTTAGTATCGTTTCTGTTTGGCTAGCAGGCATGGAAGGCAATGGCACTACTTTCCCAGAATCTAGTGACTTTCAACGGGACTATAGCCACCGAAGGCTTCCCAGCACACAACAGCCAAAACCGAGATGCAGAAGTCTCTCTGTTACCACTTCCTCCGTTTCGCGAGGTCAAAATGGGTCAGCGACAATAGCAAGACCTGGAGGCTGCAGTCCGCGCGTTGCTGCCCTGCAGCCGCCACAAACCCGACGAATCTAGCTCCTGTCGGAGATCGCCCCCGAGACTGCGTGCCGAACTACCTCAAGGGGTAAAGACGAGAGAGAGAGAGAGAGAGGCTCTGCTCATTTTTAAACTGGCCACCATAAAAGGGAAGAGCCGAGGCGGGCAGCAGAAGGGGGCTTGCCGAAGGCTGGGTGGCGGGGGAAGGGGGGGAGGGCGTAAGCAAGCAGCCGCACGTGCGGGCAATTTGCACTGGACAAACACGAAGCTGCCAACTTTCCAACCGCGATACGGAATCGGCGGCGGAGAAACTCGAGGCCACGTACGTTCGGGCCGCTAAGAAAACAACGCCGGAGCGTTGTTGGCCAATCAGTGGGCCGCTCTGCTGCAGTCGAGCGGAGGCGGCCTTTTTTGTACGTAGCTGGGATGGAGAAAGCCACCAGTCTGCCGCGCCGGTGAAGACGAACGAACAGCGGAATTCTGGAAGAACCTGAAACTCCCCCCCTCACTCCCCCCCAAACCCGCTTTACCATAAGCAAAACGTCTATGTGCGTAAATAACGCATATGCGTCGCAAAATAACTTTCTTTAAACAGAAAAAAAAAAAGAATAGTGCAATATTTACGCCGCAACGCGCAATTTAGGTGGAAGTACGGCTTCCCTTGCCCCGCGAGAGGCCCGGCCCACTTGTACTCAAATTGGCTTGGCTGCTCGGCCACACACCCCACACAAGCCTAATGTCTCCCCGTCTCCCTCTCTAAAACGCACTTCCGGCTGCGCTTAGTATGCCGTTTGTCAACGTCTAGTGCTCCTACGAGCAACTGCAGTGCACAACTCATTGGTGATTCGAGCAAATCGCTGTAATTTAATAACTTTTTCTGACTAATTTGTGATTGCAATTCACTTTCGTTCGTTTAAAAGTAACTAAAGCCCTTAATTAAATATATTTCGTCTCGAAACTGCCAAATTTGAATTACAAGTGTAATTATTTATTTTATCAACTTATCTCGCTTTATAATCGATGCATAAAGCCACCGAGAGGCAAGGAAATAGATGGAGCGTTTGCCTCATTGTCCTTTGGACAAATCCCGGAGCTCTGCGAGCGTCGGCACGTGGCTTTTACAAGTTGTCATCTGTCGGTATCCGAAGTACTCGAGTCTGGAACCGTAGACGTGATGACGACGCTTGCAGCCCCTCAAAGAACAGAGGGGCCGCTTTTGCGAAAACCGATGTCTTTGTTAAGAACCAACGCGAGCAGACAAACAAATCAAGCCCGATCGAGCAAAATAGTTGAGCTAGGATGGTAGGGCATACCCCAGCACCGCTACGAAAACATGCACTCGCGTAACGCTTCGTCAAGCCTACTTGTTTCCTGCAAACTACTTTAATGTTTGAGATTTTCCAATAAACATCTCATGAACCTGAAACAATTCGTACTCATTAAAAAAAGGCGAGTTACGCTAAATATGGAACTACTCACACATGTCGGCAGCCATGTTCGTTAAGGTTTGAAAATAAAGAAGAAGTGGGGGTCTCGTGATATTTTCGCTTCAGCAGCTTTGTTGCCTACAGTCACCGTGTGGTCGCCAGCTTTCAGTCGTCATGCCCAACAGAAAGCGTAGAAGGCGAAGCCATTCGCTCGCAATTCGCGACAAAGAAAGACGATATTGCCGGAGCCTCTATAGCTAACTCGACATCTAAAACTAAACAACATACACCTTTGCGGTTCTATAGACCACAGATCGGCGGCACGCAAGAGTTGACGATAGGAAAACGATTGTCCCGTGACCGGAACGGACAAGTTACCACCGTGGTGTCCTCGCACAACTGGGGTAAAGGAGCGCCATTGCTCCGCTCTCGAGTGACCCGGAGGTGACTCGCGTTTTCCCCGTCGTGGACTCACTCGGCTTCGCCTCTGCACGCGCAGGAGTACACGGCGCAGATGCGTCTGCGACAGACCTGGTTCGACCAGCGCCTGCAGTACGACGCGGCCTTTCTGCACCCGGAGGCCAAGATCCAGGGCGACCACTGGCACGCCGAGCGGATCTGGCTGCCCAGCGTCCAGGTGACCAACATGCGCAACTTCGACTCGGAGACGGGGATCACGCCGGCCTCCGTCCTCATCGTCATCCTGGCGGACGGACAGGTGCACGTCAACAGGAGGTGAGCGACTCGGGCTCTGGCTCCAGCTTCCGGGCACTCCCGAGGCACCGACGCAGGCTTGAGCCTCTGAGGCGCCGCGGTTTTCCGCTCCACTCCACAGCCACACTGCTTCTACATGATACAAAAGAGACGGTGTTTTCTGCAGACATCATGACATCTGTGGACACGCTTCAGGGCATGTCGGCATGTCCTAATCATGTTTGCTTCATGTCTGCTTCGAACTTGTCTGCAGACAGGTTCTCTCAGCAGCGTGACCGGCATACCAGGAAGAAACACTCCACAGACTGTCTTCTGTGTGATGGTCTGACCACGGCTTTACACAAGGTGTTAAAAAAATACTTTACAATTTTTTTCCGCAAAATTAAATTATGCGTGGCCGGACGCTCATTCTCCGACCAAAGGTAGCGCTAGAGGTACGAACCAGGTGCCAAAGTTTCAGCACGAACCGATATTTTATTCAAAAGTTAAAACTAATTTGCTGAAAACTTCAATGAGAAAATGGGGCCCATTCTATCCCGTTTTCTGTTCCTGGCACCCGGAGGACACCATGTGTTTAAGAGCTCCGTCGGCCACCATTTTCCCATTGACATTTTCAAAAGTATTCTTTATAACTTCTGAATAAAATATCGCTTCGCGCTGAAATTATGGAACCTGGTTCGGAATCTCTTGCGCTAACTTCGAGCAGAGAATGAGCGTTCGCCAATGCGTAGTTTATTTATTGCGGTGAAAAAAACCTTGTACATTTTTGTTAGGGAAACCCTGTACATCACACGAAAGACAGTCCGCAGACACTGTTTGAGCCGCGTATCTTCCTTGTATGACGGTCACATATTGGTCAAACAAAAACTGTATACGTGATTGCATCGTATACATACGTATGAAGTGAACATGCGTGAGACGTGTTCGCAGATGTCATCATGTCATCAGCCAACACTGTGCCTCTTGAGCAAGCAGTGTGTCTGCGGGATGTGGTGACGACTGAACTTCCTCGAGGCTCTCGCTAGTCGCAGCAAAAATCCAGACGTGTGGCAGGCAAGAGGAACTTGAAAAGGAATCTTCCCGAGGCCTCAGAGTGGCAGCTGACACCCAGAAGGATAGCGAAACGCAAGCTTTGCCCGGAAGGTCCCTTTTCGAACCCCTGCACAGCCCTGTCAAGGCATGCCCGTGGTTGCCGGACGGGTGCCCATGCAAAGCGTTTTCCAACCCACCGAAGCTATAGACCTAATTTTGAATCGCGGTTGCAAGCAAGCGTCCATTGCTTTCCGAGTTTCGGGCGCAAGAAGGTGTCTGCCATTCAACGCCGAAACCCTTGAGCAGACGCGGGGAACAGTTCAACGCGCTAGACACAGAAAAGCATATTCAAAATGGATAATGTATTCCCGCGCTGCAGTCACTCCCTTAGGTCTGAGCTATTTCCTTTTGTTGTGTGGCAATATATATACCTTTTTTTTTTTAAGAGCATGATGCGCACTAATACTGCCACATTGATAGAGTCTAAAATTTTGAGGAACGGTCGGTGACTTTTTTTATATACTCTATATAAGTGTATATATATATATATATATATATATATATATATATATATATATATATATATGCAGGGTGACGGCAGAAAACGAACCAGGAGGATTTTATTCGACGTTTCGACCTGAGACAGGTCTTCGTCAGGAATACGTAGTTTCTGAAAACTATATAATATATTGCTCGTGAAATAAACCGGACACGGCACTCAATCCGGCAC
>JAZHYW010033414.1:0-17347 GCA_037355805.1 Ixodes ricinus
CATGGCAATCAAATGCTTCGAAGGATCCGGCGGTTGGAAGTGGCGGCGAAGAGCGGACTCGGGTGTCGGTGCCCTTGCTGTAAAAAAATTATATCTGGCCAGATCTGATGTTTTCAGATATGGCACATATCAAAATTAACAGCATATAACCTGATATGGTATATCTGCCAGATATATCCATAATGCCAGATATATTCTGATATCCCTGACCACGTATGGAAATCCCACATCTGGCCAGGCATATCAAAAGAAGCAGAGAAGCTGAAATTATATCTTTCATTATCTACAATTCTTTGAAAATGGGTTTCCTTCAATGCCCTGATCCGCACTCGAGGAATCATGGGAACGATGCTCCCTAGTGATCGGTAGTTTCGACCAATTCCATGGTTACACAGTTTTGAGTGTAATTTCCGAGTCAACCTGAATAAGCGTCCTATAGAGCCCAAAGACCTGTCATATCACTTTTAAAATTTCTCGCAATACCAGTGTTTATGATATTGTGCGTATCCACCTGTTGAATCTAAGCTGAACCGCAGAAATCTCTTACAATTATTTTACTCTCGTGATTGTTGTTTAGCATGAATTGCAAAAAGCCTAGAAATCACAACAACCAAAACCAGTATTTAGATCGGAGTTAGTGGGACGCCTATTGCATTTTTAGCGTTTCTAAATTTATATCAGCGTCTTTGAAGCTGTACGAGAATGATAATAATGTAAGAGAAGTCTACAGCTCATCCAGGTTGAAGGGTGACAGCATGCACAGTATTGAAACGCTGACATTGGGCTCAATTTTCTTTGAACTCTGATGCAACAGGAGGAGAAGGTCCGCTTAGGGGGTTCCTATACGACGGCTTGTTCAGGGTGACCCCTGTTAGGTTGGCGGAGAAAGAACGAGATGCTACCGCAGGCCGTGAGTGCCACGTATAAGAATCTTTAATCTCGTCGTCTACCACCAGCAGGTGAGGCGGGCTGCCTCGTAGGTGGCAGGCCCTTTCACGGCCTGCATCTCCCTTTCTTACAAGTATACCGCCTGGGGTTCGCTCAGCATAGGCAGCGGCCACCTTGCTGTGGGCATGCGTGAGTACCTTGGCATCTTCGTAAGAGGAATCAAGGCGGCAGGGTTTGATTGGTGTAGGGAACAAGATGGGTCCTGTTCCTCCTGAACGGTGCCTTCATCCCGTTTGTCCTGGCCGACTTAGAACGACCTTGGCTCCTGGGCTGGTTGGTTTGCCAGTACAGCAATCCTCTCCTCTTGGAGGTCTCACAACCCAGACATCGGTACCATCCACGATGTCAAACGCTAGGTCGCGAACTCCGTGGCGGCGATTGACGGCTGCTCCTCCTTCTTGTTGTTCCCGACTTTCTTTCTCAAACTTCTTTAGTCGATCCCAATGTCGGGGCTGACGGGAGAGCAACATCTTGCTTGCCGTAGGCGGGTCGTTTGTTCGAAGCCGCCTTCCCATGCGGAGGTTCCGGGCATGGTCTGTATCCGTTCTTTGGAGGTGTCGTTCGGCATACGAAGAGAAGTAAGTCTTGTAAGGGTGTCCGTTTCTGACATTGAAGTTTTCTGATTATTTTAACTGCAGCCTCCGCTAACCCATTACTCTGTGGATATCGTGAGGGCTGGATGTCGCATGTTTAACCCCATTTTCTCTTGCAAATGTAGAAAACGCAGACGTCGCTACACGAGTAAAACTGGGGTCGCTGTCGGAGTACAACGACTCTCTGGTAGCGCCGTGCCGGGAAAATACTGACTTGCAGTGTGTGATAACTGCCTGTGTAGTCAGACTTTGTAGTCTTGCGATTTCTGGGTACCGAGAAAAATAATCGGTCACAATTAACCACCAGTGACCTTCATGGTAAAGAAGAGGTCCATTGCCACCCTCTGCCATGGTCTGTCAGGAAATTCTAGTCGGAGACTAGGAGGCATTTTCCTGTTGCTTTGACTCTTTCAATGCAGGGATGGCATGTTTTTACTAAGTTCTTTTCCACATCTTTTTGCAGACCAGGCCACCACACACAGGGCCCAAGCACGGCTCTGAAGCTTGAGTCTCATACAATGCCAGGAAGTGACCTTCGTGCGGAGAGTCTCTAGGAGTTCGGGTCGGCACCACAACTCCGAATTACACTCAAAACTGTGTAACCATGAGAGGTGGTCGAAACTACCGATCACTAGGGAGCTGAAGGAACATCGTTCCCATGATTCCTCAAGTACGGGCCAAGGCGGTTGGGAGATTTAGTAAATGGTCTATTCGGACGTAATGTTAACAATTCTAAATAATTAAGCTACATTTGAAATTCACGGGAAAATTAGCACAAATAATCCCAAACTTAAGCTTGCCAAAGCTGAAGTTTGGGGACTATTTGTGTAATATTTAGCTCGCCAACAATGAGTCATTTACAGTTTGCAAATACAAAGCACTTTCTTTCCTTGTTTTTTTTAACTTGTTTATATATTAAAACCGGGCCGCCAGATAAGGCTGTATATATTCCAGATAAGGCTGTATATACGCAAGATTAGGCTGTATATATTCCTGATGATACTTTATGTTCGCCAGATAAGGCTGTGTATATGGCCAGATAAGGCTTTATATAGGCCGTAAATAATCATATAACGTTTGATATGGCGAGATATGCCCCAGATATAAGATTTCCATACGGGTGACTACGCAGCGAGCTAGCCCGTGCCGATTGCGTCTACCGTATCCATCTCAGCTTACTCCACCGTGCCAGGATTGCGAGGATCCGTAGCATTACCAATCCTCTAGGAGACGCCTTCCAGGTATCCTGGTGGACACTGGGCACGTTTTACAAGGAGGGACAAATGAACCTAGTCTACATTAAATAAGCTTCCAAGTTCAACGTTTCGAGCTCTGGCGCCGTAACCTGTGATCAGGTGGTGTATTTATTGTGTGAAAATATCAAAGTAAACATCTGCCTAAATCAAAAGTTGCAACTAAAACCCAGGTGGTGTTATGGCTCAGTACGAAGTTAAGGCGTTTTCAATTAAAAGTAAGAAAAGCGTTCTTCCTGGATCATCAAAGCGTACTAAAAAAGGAAGCGAGTAAAATTAAAACTATTTAATTTACTCTGTTTGCTTGGTTTTTTTAACATCCTCAACGCTCGCCAGAAGTTTTTTTCTTCTTTACATTGACACACACGCAAAACTGCTCTTAACTCTTTGTTGGCCCCAAAAGTTATGGCTTTTAGTTGTAACTTTTACTCTAAAAAAGGCTTGCACCCTTGATGTTAAAAGAAATAACTGCACCATACAGCCGCATTTACGTGTGAAACTACAGTGTCGGAGCAGGCTAGATTGAGTATTTTAAATATTTATTTAAAACGGATTAGACTAATTTTGTCCTTGCTGTGCAGGCTTGTAAATGTATACACGCTACTATTCAGCATCGTACCAATATCTAAGAGAATTTGGGAGATTTGAGGACATTAAAAATGTGCCACAACTTATTTTTATTTTTTTATATTTTTTACAAACTTAAACGGTGAAGACGTTTGCTTAGTCTCTGAATTTCGTTGAAAAAAAGATCTAGTCAGCCACTACATGGTTCGCGACAAGACCGGTGTGATGTACGAAAGCAGAGCCACACCTGTCCAATGATGTCGCTCGAAATTCAGCCAAAGATGGGTCCCCATTTGAACGCCCAACGACACTGGTGCTGTCTTAAGTTAAAAAAAAAGAAAAACATTATCGCAAGGTAGCGTTAGTGTCGGTAGGAAAGCTGCCGATGAGGCCAGCGCTGGTTAGTCCTGTTAAAAACATCTAGATTCCGTGAGGCTTCGATTTCGACATTCGAAAGCGCACATAACGAATCTGGAGTTTGCATACGCAGTCTCAGATTCGTATATTCTCATGGGTCATTGTGCAATGATACGTATATAAAGCCTCGGTTCAGAAAACGACTAGTTTGAATATTACCCCGGTAACATGTCTCCGTGAATATCGTTTCCTCCTATCATTTTATAAACCTCTTATGGGACCGTTGATGATGCTCAGTATTCAGGGTCAACGTTTATTGGCTGTTATTCATTTCTATGGTATACAATCACATCGTCACATACAATTTCACGCGCACCCTTTTTATCATTGCCGACTGGATAGCCAGAAAATTAAGCGCTCTATAAAGATCTAGCGCTGATATATCTTATCCCAAAACAATGCGTAATACACTCAATGTTTTCTTACAGAAGCGTGTGTTTATCTTATATCGCAACATGTGCATGCGATTGTAAAAAGTGAAATACGTTCAATGACGCAAAAGGTCTGTTCCCTTTGACTGAACCTTCGTATGTGTTTGTCCGGGCCGCTCAGTAGAGTGACATGTTAGTCGAACTACAAAGAGAGAGTATATTTTGGGTTATGGGCAGCAGGAGTCGAACCCATGCTGCGGTAGTCAGAGGGACGTCGCAGGGGGCATACTTTCGCCAAGACTCACAGTGAACTTTGCTCAAGCGGTTTGGCATTATATTTCTACTCGTTATATTGCTGTTCGTTTTGACATATTGTTGGTCTTATTTGTAGATTCTAATAAAGTCAATTTATGCACCATTCATGTGGGATCATTTGCTGTAATATGACTCTGGTCATCCGTATCCCTCACACTAAGCCCGGTAGCAGATACACGCGGAATTGATCCGCATCTTCAGAAAGGCAAAGTGCTACCATGACCCGACTTTTTACTTTTTTCGAACTTTTTCTTAAAAGTATGTCTATTTACGAAGTTTTGAAATGATCACAGTGGTTCTTTTACACTTATCATGTCAGTGAGCACTGTTTGACAGGCGAGGACCGCGATTCACAATCAAATTCAAGATGTATCTCGCTCGATCATTTCTCTGTAGCGACACATGCACCCCAGCCACTCGCGCAGTGGCCCGGGAATTCTTATTTCCCACTAAGCCTTCAGAGCGCGGTTATGCAAACGAGCTCCAAATACCGACCAACATTCAAGCCCTTGTTGCTCCGTCGCCTCAAGAAGGCTGCTCACGTGCCGAAAGCCGTCGCAGAAGTGCTGCCACGCGGGCTTGGATCCTCTCGGACCTCCAGGTGATCCGTCCTCGACCGCCACAGCGCATATACAGCGAGGAGGGCCAGCAGCTCCCCTGCCCTACTCTGCGCACAGTCACCGAAAAGCAGAAACTTCGCGCTCTTCCTTTCTACGCAAAGACCTATCTGTAACATTGCTCGAAGTTCTGCCCAAAAAAGCTCAGCATTCGTACAGTATAAAAACACATGTTCAAGTGTTTCGGGCAACGGACACAACGCAACATTTGTTGACCACAGTTCAAAGAAGCATTTTCTAACCAGCCACGTCTTGAGTGGCAACACTTGAAAATGGATGCATAGAAAACAATTCTCTACGCAATCATCACCCTACTTCTGGAATCGCATGCTTGGAAGTGGCAAGGTGGATGGAAGCAAGGTGAAATGATTAGCGGCAGTATATTTTCATACCCGACCAAATCGTCAAACACTTTGGATACGTTTTTATGCCGGTAAATTTCGACGCATTTCATTATGTATTCCGAGGGTCAGGTGCGACCTTCGACGAGAATTCAATTAGTTCTCGTTATGCACAAATGGTATCGCTTACGCCAGCCAGTGGGAGTGGCGCGCCACCCGCGAGCGCATAGAGTTCAACAAAGTCACCCAGGGTCGTGTTCTATAGGCACCTAAATGTCCTAGTTTACATAAACAATGGTCTACCCTATGCTCTGTTACTTCTCAAAAGCGCACCATCATGGTGGTCGTCATGTTTCTGGACGTGTTCTATAACTCCTGAAGCAATCTTAAACAGAAAAGGCTCGGTGACTTTTGACGCTACTTGTTTGGTCCCATTAGCTCGTACACGTCGACTGCGTCTGGACTTACGTTTAAACTAAGTATAAAAGCTATCGCTTATGAGGCATTTACACCACGTTCGAGTGCGCTACAATATTGAATTAAGTACATTTTTTATCGTGTATACAGGTTGTTCGTTTTAGGCTTTTCACGTCGCTTTTAAAAATCCGTAAAGGCTGCACTAATGCAGTAGAACCACGTAACTTTTACGGCCAGGTGGACATTATATAGGTGGCACATCATCACGATAGCTTGAATTAATTAAAATTTGTCGAATAATTTTTAGCTAGCAAACATAAACATTGTTCAAATTATAATATTGCTGAGGATCAACGAAAACCACTAAATCAGTAAATTTGAGAAAGAATCGTGCACATGGGAAACGTGGTGCTCCGCTAAAGATACTCGTACAACAGTTGCAAGGCTGGCAGTGCAAAAACGCGGATGATAATTTTCTCATCCGTGTCCATCATGCCACATCATCAAAAACCAACGCCTTCCGAGTGGCATCGTTCCAAAGTGGGGATGGTTCGGCCGTTCATACACATTCGGTCATCTTTTGAAATGTGGACGCCCACGCCTAGCTAGGGAACGTTTTGAGTCCAACACAGTCCCCAAGCAAAGGCGGAATATAAAATGCAGAGCCCTCGAGCCCATCCTGGTGCTATATGGCAAAGTACTCCAAAATGAATCTTTTTTGCAAATACCGGTCTCCAAAGTAAGAATGGTTCGGCTCAATTTATACATTCGTTCATATTTTGAAATTTGGGCACCGCGCCTCGCCAGGCAACTTTTTCAGGACAACTAATAGTCTCCAACTAAAGGCGGAATATAATATGTAGAGCCCCCAAAGCACGTCCACGATACTGTAACAAATACTTCCAAAACAAGTATTTTTTTTTTACAGCTGGAGCTGTTATAGGGCTAGTTTCCCCAGGATCGTGTCCCCCGCAAAGAAATGAAGACACCGAACTCTAGACATCCTACCGCCATCTATGAGCGACGGCGTCAAGCCACGTATATCTGGTTGCCGCCGCCGCTCATAGGATGGCGGCAGCCTTTCCACTCTGGCTTGCCGACCTGCGGCCGACCATTACTTTCCATTGTACAGCTCCGCTGGTCTTCCTTCTTCACCAACGTAAAAAAAGCTTAAAGTAGTTTTTTTTTTTTTTTTAAGAAAGTTGGTTTAAAGTTTGGTTGTTTTCGCGCATTTGTTTCACTTTTTACTATTTGGTCACCCGCACTCGCCAGGGAACGTTTTGAGGACAAATCAGTCCTCCAACTAAAGGCAGAATATGAAATGTAAAGTCCTCGAGGACGTACCGGTACAATGGGAAATACGTACGAATGAGTCTTTTTTTTTTTTCTTTTTTTTTAGAACAATTGGTTTTAAATTGGGAATGGTTCGGCCGTTTTGACGTATTCGCTCATCCTTTGAAATTCGGGCATACGCACCTCGTTCGGGAGCGTTTTCAAGTGGGCCGAGTTCTTAACTGCTGACGAAATCGACATTTTAGTGCTTTTGTCCACAAGCTGCTGGTAAGACAAATCCTCTAAAATTAGTGAATCTTCGAGAAACCTTGTACCGAAGTGGACATGACTCGACTGTTTTCAGGCATTCGTCCATCATTTCAAATTTGGGTAGCCGGACCTGGTTTTCAACTGGCGACAAAGTATAAAATTTTAGGCCGCGGACTACAAGTCGGTAGTTTTGCAAAATCTTGGGCTTCTATCTTTGTTGAATATGACATCAAGTCGAATATTTCAATACCCTCTTCTCCCGATTTTTGTTTTGCTGCGTGCGTGCAGGGCGATTGAGATAATTAATTTAATGTAAATATCTTGACCTTGCTTAAATATTACTTTAGGCATGAGAATGCTAAGTTTACGAAAACAATCATCTTTTTATAAATCGTTTATTCACCGCTGTGCTCTCATTTCTTATAATAGAAATCGCGTTGTTGTAATCGCCTAACAATAATCATTACGAAAAATATTTTGAATTTTTGAAATATTGTGAAAAGATTGTATAAGAAAACAACTGTTTTTGTTTGCTAGTTTATTGATGTCAGTAGCAGAATACTGGAAATGATCGTAAGCGTCTAAACGAGAACGAATCCACCTTATTTGGTAAATTGACTTCAGGAACCCAAGAAAATAATTTTGAGGAAAAGCAAAACGTATCCAGCGCATTATCGATTCATCTGGTTTACTGCAATCGTAGGGCAAGTCTTTTATTTTGTTGTATTTTAAAATTGTGCTCGTTTGAACTTCGCTGTTTCTTAAAAAATTTGCGTGAGTGCCTCCGAAATATATTTTTCTACATATATAATACACATCTTAGACACTACAAATGTTTCCAGAATATTCTGGAGGGATTCTATTTAATTTATACAATCATAACGAGTTTGTTAAACCTAAGAATAAACTGTACACTTCGATTAACTTGGATACTATCCGTAGTGGCAATGCGTCAAACAGTTTATTCGACTGAGAGACCTGCAGTTTACACGTCGTCATCTTGAAATTTTGGCATAGGAATGACGTTATATGACAGAATGAAATGGTAGCGTGGCGAATTGTTCAAAGCGTGACGTTTCTGTGTCATGGTCATATTTGTATATTAAATACATGGGCGACTATCGAAGCGCTGCCGTAACCCGCTAAGAGGGAGCGCAAGCATACGATGGCACAAAGTTTTGGGGATGGCTTGAAAACCTAGTTATATTTGTTTATTTATTCGCCGTTACTTAAAGGCTCACGCAGAGCATTGAGTAAGAAGGTTTTCAAACACAGGGTGTCCCCAAAATATGTGCAGGGTTTTTTTGTTTTTTGTGTTGTTTTTTCACCGCGAAAATAAACTAAGCATCGCCGAACGCTCATAACCACCCAAATGTAGCTCTAGAAGTCCGAATTAGATTCCGAAGTTTCAGCACTAAACGTTATCTTATTCAAAAGTTATAAATTATTTTCTGAAATTTTCAATGAGAAAATGGCGACCGACCGAGCTAGTAACTGGCGCCATAGATGGATATCTATGGCGCCGAGTTACCGAAAATGGGCGAAAGACGTTGGAGCTAAGGGTCGTTGCCAATTTTTGTAAACTAATACTAGAGTCGGTGACAGATTAAAAATTCAGTAGGAGCCTCCAGTACGAACATTCCTACCTTTAATTCGTCGCCGCACGCGCCACCAGAAGCCTGGTGCAAGGCAACAAGCCCTTGCTGGAGGGTCAGCTTCTACTGAATTCTTAGCCTGTCACCGAGTCCCCTTTCGTTCAGTTCTAAATTCAAAGCGTTTTCAGAAATGTATATTTTAAACTTACGTGCTTATTTGTTACATACTTACTTTACGAGCACATTACTTTGTTGGTTGGTTATTAGGATTTTAATCGCGTATCAGCAACGAAGGCCATAATACGCCAAACCATATTTGCTAGGCTAAAAAGACAAGTAGATTAGTATTAAAGCAAATAAAGCTAACACGTCAATGCTATGTTATAACTCGTGCAGACAGCCAGCTCTTTTAATAAAGTTCAGAACGCGGGTAAACGAAATTAGAGGGTAATTGCTAATTAAAATCATAGGATGAAATAGGAGATGTTCTCTAAAACGTTCAGGGAAACTCGACCGACGTATGTGGTGGTAAAAACGACAAGCTGCCATAAGATGTTCATAACTGTTAAAACTTCTCCACAATGACTACATTGTTTTACGTCCTCCCCACAAAGCAGGTGCGAATCTGTACGGCGGGTATGGCCAATTCTAAGCGACAAGGAATAACCTCAAGATAGCGTTCCCTATGCGATGAACTCTCCCAGATTCCCGAAGTAGGCTTGATCATGTGAAGCCGGTTCTTAGTCTGAGAGTCCTATTCACACTGCCGTGCTGTATGAATTGTTCTTTTAACTGAGATCTAAGGTCCAGGAGGGGCAAGGCTAAGGATGTTATCGAGTTCGTAGAGATTGCAGCCAATTTATCTGCCTCCTCGTTGCCTGTAATGTCCATATGACTAGACACCCAGCAAAATTTAGTGTCCAATCCAGATCGAAAAGCCTCATTACTTTTATGACGTACACGCATCACAACATCAATGCTCGTATCAAATATAGATGCAACTACCAGTAAAACACTTTGCGAATTTACGAAGATAATAGCTTCCTGTATATTGTTGTTTGTTATATGTTCAACGGCTAGTAAGATAGCATAAAGTTCTGCTGTAAAAATGCTTGCAAGAGTGCCAATTTGCACAGCTTTACAGTAAGAACTGAAATTGACCGCGGAGCCAACAAAAGACGATGACTTAGAGCCGTCAGTATAGAACACTGTGTAGTTACAATACGTCTGCTGCAAAGAGAGAAACTTTTTGGATGACATGCTGAGAAACAGCCCGCTTACTATACTTTGCAAGTGTCCAGTAAAAAATCTTGTACCTCATCCCACGGGGCAGCCCTGGTATCATTCTACAAAAAAGGAACGTCGCGAAGTGTAATGTGAAAGAATGAGCTAGCCCTTTCAAGTTGAAGGCTTTAAGGATGCAAAATAGTATGCTTGTTTCGAAAGTCTCGAAAACCTGCACTTGCACAGAGCACTGTAAGAAGTGAGTAGATCCTGTATGCATAGGGGGTGGGGGTGAAACTACTGGCTGCGCTTTTCAACAGACATCTGGTACGAGTCAGCATACAAGCTTAGAACAGGCGATGTGCGAAACACGCCCGTCGGAAGACGCAAACCAAGGTGGTGAACAGGATCTAAAATTTGCAAATCAGAGGGTCTGAGCCGAACCATACACAAATGAGCCATAGTCCAGACGGGATCGGACCATCGAGTTGTACAAGCGTAACATGCATCGTCTGTCTCAACCCCATACTATACGTGAAAGTAGTTTAAGAATGTTAGATGGGCGCAAGCACTTCTGTTTTAGCTCTTTCAAATGGGGAACAAAAGTGAGCTTTCTGACAAATAGTATGCCCGAGAACTTGTACTCTTGCCCTGCAAATATATCAATAGTATTCAAATATAGGGTGGGGTCCAACACCAGTAACCGTTGAAGGGAAAAAGGGACGCAGACAATTTTTTTCTGGAGAAAACTTAAAACCATTATCGTCTGCCCACTTACTCATTTTGTTTATTGCGAGTTGTAGTTTTCGTTCGCAAGCAGGGGGATTACAAGAAGCAAATGATATCTGTACATCTTCTACAAAGAGCCAGTAAAATATTATAGGAGGTATTACCTTAGCTAAACTGTTGATTTTGACTGCAAAAAGGGTAGCGCTTAGTAACTCCCTCCTGAGAGGCACCATTTTCTCGAACAACAATATCAGACAGGGTGCCTTCTAGACGAACTTGGAAAGTGCGCTCAGTTAAGATATCTCGAAGGCAGCGCAAGATACGGCCACGAATCCTATAGGTGTAAAGGTCTCGAAGGATTCCGTACCGCCATGTTGTGTCGTAGGCCTTCTGTAAGTCGAAAAACACAGAAACGCAATGCTGGCGATGCACGAAAGCCTCCTAATTAACGTTTAAAGACGAACCATGTGATCTAAAGTGGAACGACCAGCCTGGAAGCCACACTGAATATTGCCACAGACACTTGAAGCTTCTAAGAAATACACTAGACGTCGATTGATGAGTCATTCGTAAGTTTTCCCCAGGCAGCTCGTCAGTGAAATTGGGTAGTATTGTGCGGATAGTGGACTTTAAGTTCGAAGCGAATTCGAAGCGAATAGTGGTTTTGGCCGAATATTTTCGATTCGAATATCGAATAGTTTTTCCACGCCTTTCACTACCATTGCATAATGCTTAGACGAAAACCCAGCTAAACCTGTGAAGGTTATTCCACTTGTTCATTTATAAGCTAAGCTCTATCTATATTTATGAACTGTGACCTCAGAAGGTCTGGTGTCTTGGGATGGCAAGTAAACGACGCATTCGACATAAAATGAATCCTATAGAGATGGCCAACTATACCCATTGAGTTAATTTACAAATCTTGCTATATAAAATATTATTTCTTTAATCTTAAGTTAAAAAAGAATTAATCGCGCTTGATGAACACAGGTTGTAGAACATGTAACATAGATACTTGCATAAGTTTAATTTTGAAACTTAACTGAGAATACACATTCACAAAGTTTCCATTTATTTTCAAATACAGTCGGCACGGGTGCACCATCCCGCTTTGAATGTATGCTTTTCTTCCAAGCACGCAATTACGATATTGTTTATCGCGGCGGGTTACCTCGTTAGTGCGCTTCTTACCGAGCACCGATGTAATGCGGAGAAGCAACACCCGCAAAGCTCACTTCCGCGGGTTTTGCTTCTCCGCAGCGCACCGGTGCTTGGTAAGAAGCGCACTCAACGGGACTAACCCGCCGCAATCAACACTTCGAAAAACGCGAATAGTGCAGTTCTTTCTGAAGCGAATATCGAATAGTGTATTATTCGGAACTACTATTCGAAATTTCGAATATTCGCACAACCCTAAAATTGGGTGGTAGCTCGTTGGAGAAGGGTCTTTACCATGCTTCTAGACAGGGATAATATGAACGCGCCTCCAACAGGGGGAGGGGGGGCAACGAAGCTTTCCAGAAGAGGTTGAAAAAGTCCAACAAGCTATAAGAGATTCCCGTGTAAAGTGTTTTAACGTTTCGTAGTGAATATTGTTAGGCCTAGATGCCGACTTCTTTTTCACATTTAGGGCAACTTTGAGGTCATGAAATGTAAAGAAGCACTGGAGACTTGTGGAAAATGCTCCCCAGTATTTTGGCCTGATCTTTCAAGGATGACAGAGAATTTTCCGAAGGCGGTCCCACACTGCCTTGGCAGGAACAAAGCTATTCAAAGTGGAAAAATACTTCCGCCACGTGCTTCTTTTAGCTTGTTTTCTTGTCCAGCGAGCTTTAGCGCACTTCTTTTTTTTAATTCAACTAGGTTAAAAGGTGTAGGGTACCGGAGGAATGTACCCCAGGCCTTGTTCTGAGACCTCAGTGTTGAGGCGCAGTCGTCATACCACCAAACTACGCATTTTCTTGGAAGACGACCAGACGTTTGGGGCATAGAGCATGAAGCAGCATGTAATATTGCTTCAGTAACATAAGCAGTTGCTTCGACAGGGTTCACTAATGAAAGCCGTCTGGAACAAATCACGGCGTGCAAAGTATAAAAGGACCACTAAGACGTCTCTAGTTTCCACCTAAGGATGCACGTAGGAATAGAAGAAAGTTGCTCTAAACTCTCAAAAACGACAGAAAAATGGTCATTACCAAACGGGTTATTTAAAACATTCCCCGAAAAACATGGAAGCAGCGAGATGCAATAGAAAGATCGATGGATGTAGAAGAGTTATGTGGTTCACTATAAAAAGTTGGCTGTCCCTCATTCAGAAGGCAAAGCCCAGATGACAACAGGAAACGTTCTACGAGTCCTGCGCGTGAGTCCTGACGAGAACTACCCCATAACGGGTGGTGTGCATTAAAATCTAGTTTTATAAAAAAAAGGTTCGTTGAGCTGTTGTACGAGTGCTTTAAGGTCATGGAGTTGAAGGGGCACATTTGGCGGAAAGTATACCGAAACAGCAGTGATGAGGCGGTCAAAAAGAAGACGCACAGCCACTGCCTCGAGAGGTGTGTCGAGTGGCACCTCGGAGCACGCCACTCCATTCTGCACTACCACGGCCGAACTTCCCGCGGCCGAACTTCCCGCGTCTATACGAATACATTTTATAGCAAGTTCGTTTCGAAGTGCAGAACAAACGTATGGCCGTATAGAAGTATGATGAGTGAGGAATGACGATCTTTCCTAAAAATACAAACATACAAAACTTGAAAGTATAAAACAGCGAGGACGAAAACGGGAACAGGACGAGGACATAAAACAGCGAGGACGGGAACAGGACAACAGGATGAAAGATGTCCTGTTCCCGTCCTCGTCCTCGCTGTTTTATACTTTCAAGTTTTGTATCTATTAACCAACACGCTCGTTTTCAATTGTGTCTACGTGAAACTTGCCGGTGAGCATCGTCAAGATGGGTTTCTTATAAGCACAGTGTGATAGGTCTAACTTCATCAAACAGATAGTGTACATCATAAATATTACTCAAGAGACATCGGCAGTTCCAGTGCATGAAAAGATAGTTTTTCATGTGCTATATATATATATATATATATATATATATATATATATATATATATATATATATATATATATATATATATATATATATATATATATGGGTGGTTTCATCTCAAATCGTGCAGGCAAAAAGGGTCGAATTTTTAATTTCGCTGAAAAAAATATATGTTATGGCGTCGTCTCTAAAAACGCAGTAGCCACAAACGGCAAGTCCGTCGGATTTTTTGTTCTCGACTTACGAATTTTAAAAGAGGCCGCGGCGGAAAGCAGTGTTTTTCACATCCGTCGTGGGTCGGATGTTTCGCTCGATCTCCCGTCGTGGATTTTCAGTCCACATTATATTAACTTTTTTCAAGCACTCTGTGGGCACAGGTAAAAGGCTCTAATACCATGAAATAATTTTAGGCGTTTTGCTTTTTTTCTGTAAAAATGTCAAAAACGCCCCCTCGGTCAATTGTTGACGAACTTTGACAATTAAATACTGGCGATCTACTTGGGTTACATCAATATTTTTTATGTCTATGGAGAGCCCAAAACACGCTCTTTATAGATATTATAAAATGATTTACCTGTATTAAATAGCCTTTGCGGGACGTTTACGTTAATGTTATGCGAAAACCAAAAAGTACCAATTTTAAAATCGATTTTCTCAAAAAACCCATTTTTTATTTTTTTATTTTTTGTTAAAATGTAGATATGATAGTTGTCTACTCGAAAAGCAAGTCGAGAAAGTGTATATTTTGTTTGTATGTTCTATATTTAAGCCTCAATATCGGAAAAAGACGTCTTCGTTTTGCAAGACCTAAGTCAGACAAAAAAAACCGTGCGCTTCTATGAATTGTAAAAAAGTTTTCTTGAATTTTTGTCTGCGTTTTGTAATCAATTATAAACGCATTTTGTGGTATTGAATAGTTATTTATGTTTTGAAAAGAGCGGGAAACCACGAGAAACATATCTAATCAAATCAGCAGGCCTAGTAGACCTTCAATATCGAAGAGGCACAGACGTTGTATTTTTTCGATTGATAAAACTTTCACTGTAAACTAGCATGACTAGCTATTAGCTGTCATATTACTAAGACATGAAAAGTCACCACGTCATTGATCTATTATATACAATTCTTTCCGAAACCAAACGCTAGGGTTTGTTCACCGCACATCGCACAGATCACCAGGGAATATCCTTTCACTTCCGTAATACACAAAAGTGATGACACAGAAACGATCCGAAACACACGGAGAGATTGTCACGGAGAAGGGTAGGGAATAAAAATAAATAAATAAGAATAAAATTACCCAACTCCGATCTTAACGAAAATTGCGGTAAAAAAATAAAAGATTTAGGTTCGAGCCGTGGCAAGGCGATAGGTCCACGCCTGGTCAGACAAAGAAGTCAACGACACGTAAAGGAAAAAAAGTTAATTAAGACAGAAAAACTCAGCCGCACACGGCAAGAACAAAAACCAACTCCTCCGGGCATTCCCTAAACGGGACACAACCAAATGCGTGCGAACACGCTCTCTACAGCACCGTCAGGCCGCTACGCCATGAAGAAATAAACCCAACAAGTAAACAATGCTAACAAACAGTTAGTAACGAAACATAAAAAAAAGTTCAGCAGAACCGCACCCGAGAAACAAAGTTCAGCGGGGCGAAGAAACACACACGAAATAAAATTTAAAAAAAAGTCTTAACTGACCGACGCCGAGTCCAGTCCCATGACACTGAAGCCTGGCAGGATGATGGCGTCCAGATGATGCTCGAATCTATTCTTCACTCTGTTCCGCACATCCGTCGTGGCTGTGCGGAACAAAGTGAAGAATAGTTTCGAGCAGCGGTGCGCGAGAAGGTAACCGAGACGTAACATGCCTCGAGCTTCATATCGGGAGAGGAGCTTTCGAGGTAGTTACTGCATGCAGTTACTCAAACTTTTTCTTTAACCCTTCCCTTTTAAAAAAAAAAAACACGTCAGCCGGCGCTAACTTTTCATCTCGGGAGAAGACCACTCTTCACAAACGGTTATAGTTGCCAAGGAGGCTGACTTCGACCCAACTAGTCTCCGGGCAGAATAGACACAAGTATATTTACCAACACGCTCGTTTTTGATGCTAGTCTCCGGGCTTTGCTGTTTCCAAAAGAGATAACCCTTCGGTGCTATCGGATTTCCGCGGAGGGAGATAGAGTACATAAAATTGAAAGAATAAAACACGGAGGACAAGCACAGGACAACCACTTTGCAGAGCACGGCCATTTCTAGGATAGGGCGTTCGAAGCTTGGGCAAATACGCGGTATCGTTTCACGCGTGCACGGATGGCTGGTTTCAAAATTTTCCCACATCCCTAACGAAACCGGCCCATCTTCGTGTGCGTGCGCGATTTTCGTCCCGCGCCGCCGGTTTTAGCTCGCACGCGGCGTTGTTTTGGCAGGCAGAACTGTTGTTGACCGTCGATATTGTAAGGCCATGGTGTTCTCATCCTCCCGGGCAACAGTTACTTTGCTTTCCCTTCTGCAATACTCTGACTGACTGACTACTCCTGGGTGGCCGTCACTGTTCGCCGCGTCAACGACACATTCGTACCATTTCACTCCTCGTGACACAGGGTGCGCTGCTCGCTTTACTGTCACGGGCCGTCCTATCTAACACAACGAGCGCGAAAGGTCGTGGTCATCTGCTGGTTCCGAAAGGGCGGGACGTTCATATAGGCCAATGAAGGCCCCGAATCAATAGGACGTCTGCCGATTTCTATACATTAAAATTTACGACGCCTGCTGGTCTGTTAAGAAGTGTTGCTTTCTCTTTTGAACTGCTCCAATGTAGCTTGCCGCCTATAATAAAATTTAAATGATCAATAAATATAACAGGGTGGAACTACTGTATTTCATTTTTATGTGGGTGCGTTGAAAAAAGTCAAAAATATTTCCAAGTTTGTGAAGACGCGCAATTCGCAAGTCCGTTTCAAGCCGTAAAAACACGTTTTTGTACGATATTGATGCTTAAATATAAAACATACAAACAAAATATACACTTTCTCGACTTGCTTTTCGAGTAGACAACTATCATATCTACATTTTAACAAAAAATAAAAAAAATAAAAAATGGGTTTTTTGAGAAAATCGATTTTAAAATTGGTACTTTTTGGTTTTCGCATAACATTAACGTAAACGTCCCGCAAAGGCTATTTAATACAGGTAAATCATTTTATAATATCTATAAAGAGCGTGTTTTGGGCTCTCCATAGACATAAAAAATATTGATGTAACCCAAGTAGATCGCCAGTATTTAATTGTCAAAGTTCGTCAACAATTGACCGAGGGGGCGTTTTTGACATTTTTACAGAAAAAAAGCAAAACGCCT